>JAAAKE020094189.1:0-19963 GCA_010014785.2 Anisolabis maritima | reverse complement strand
GGAAATGATTTCATATGTAAATACAATTAAATTTTTTTTTAATGATACAATATTAACATACAATTATTTATTAAAAAAGTCTAGTCGTAGATGAGATAGCTACAGATATATGAAAGCTTGGTGATTTTTTTTCTAAAAGCCACTTGAGTGTCAACTACTTGTATGATTTCTCTTTTCGTTTCAAAGTGCTCGAAAGCAAAGAGAAACATTAGAACCAAATACTCAACCAAAAAATATACAATACAAGTATAGGACAGCCTCGCGACTATTAAGTGTCAGAATCATAAAATAAAAAACACTGGAGATTTTTTTCGGGCCAATTTATTGATAAAACTCAAACAATCTTTTGTGACATTTCGAAGTCAAAATCCTCCTAGTTCAGTTCCTTGTCTCACCCTGTGGACCAACATTATTTTTATTCATTATTTTCTTCTATTTTTCCCCAGCACCTGGTCCTAAAATATTTTTTGTTTGTTATTTATAATAAAAAACTTTTTTCTTTTAATTATGATTTATTTCAAAAAAAATTTCGGCCACTAATTCTGAATATTATCAGGTGTTAATTTGATAGATGAAAATTAATTATTAACACAGTGAAACAGTTTGTAAGAAGTGATAACTATAAAAGTCCTTCTGGTTATAAATTATAAATAACATTTTAAAATCAAGATTATCTTGAAAGCATTAATTAAAAAAAAGATCGAGTACCTAACAATTCCAAACTCGATAATCTCTTATTATCTAATATTTTGATTATTATTTTCATTTTAATTTATGTTTTTTTAAACCATTAATTAAGTTCAGAGAGGAAAGAACGCCTTTTATCAGAACGTTTTTTTTTTCTTTTTAGATAAAATTAGAATATTTATTTTATTATTATCCTCATCTCTTTTTATTTATTTTAAAGAAAAATATTGATTAATGAAGTGAGAATATATTACTTAATTTTCTATTATCAAGAAAAAAATATGGTGGACTCGAGAAAATATTTATTCGGTTTTGTGGTCTGCGAAATATCAGGACACATTTCGTATTATCTCAGTAAATAGATTGGATGTAGAGGGGTGAACCACCATCTCCCTTACAGATAATAATAATCATTTATTGCATTCAGAGAGAATAACAAAAATATTGCTAGAGAGAGATTTCTCATTTCACCCTCATAACGGCGTCTAATATTAACTCATTAAAATATTATTTCAATCTTCATTCTGCTTTTTACTTATTTTATTATAATTATCAAAACTATCTTTGCAAAATATCAGGAAATTCTCATTTGGCCATTCTCTGATAAAATCAAAAAAGTCTTAATATCTTATTTATTTTATAATCCAAAAATAAATGAACTCTTAATTTAGAGCCCTCAAACCAACAAATAAAGTCTCTAAAATAGAAGCAAATATAAACTTATATTTAATTTTTTTTCACAATTTATACATGTTTCAAGAAATGTATTTATTATTTTTTGAAGGAATATTACTCTCTAATATTTCATGTAAAAATTCTCCCCCCCAATTATTTTCGTTGACAACGTATCAAAAGCCTGTAATCTACTCCAATGATAAAAATTTTTTTATTAAAATCAAACTATCCATAAAATTATAAAGCACTTTCCTATTAAATACAAAAAAAAAAAAACAACTAAATATTTCGTATGTATTTTCACTTTTTTTTTGTATTCTTTTAGTTTATTTTTCTTTCAAATTTTGAGTACTGTTAGAGAACCCTAGAGGTATTCTGAAAAATTATTTTACTCAGTTCTACGGTATATTTTTAGGTTTTTCTCCAACTTGTCTGCACCCCATTCGGCACCCCCTTATTGTACCGCGCCCCGGGCGTTCGCTCTAGCGTATCCGCTTCTAATGCCGATACGGCCTAAAATAAATACTTTTCTTTACAATTATTTTTTTTTAAGTCAATAAAATTAATTTACAAAAATTCGTTAATTTATTATTGATAACCAAACTTTTTTAAGTTTTAAATCACTTAAAATATTTATTTATTCTCTAGACTTTACTTTTCAGTCAAATATTTTCAATTTTAGTTGTGCCAATCGCTTAAACTGAATTTCCAGGACCATCAAAATAAAATTCAATCAAAAGTGGCTTCTAACAAATTCACTGTTTATATATATTTATAAAGTTCTAGGTAAT
Source organism: Anisolabis maritima (assembly GCA_010014785.2). NCBI lineage: Eukaryota > Metazoa > Arthropoda > Insecta > Dermaptera > Anisolabididae > Anisolabis > Anisolabis maritima. The sequence continues at coordinate 17,810 of JAAAKE020094189.1, read as the reverse complement.
TTCAGAAACAAAATTTTAAGGTCAAAAAAAGCTTTCCTGTAAATATAAATAATTCAATTAAATTGACTATTTCTCATATATCTTTCCTTATTTATAAACTTCTCAGGAAATTGAGGATTAAATAAATATTCGATGTACACGGAATCGTCGATCATGCAGTGCTTGTGCTGTCTTTTTCATTATGTACATATGTAATTAATTGTTGAAAAATATTGACTTTATTAATAGAATCACAACAATTTCTGAAAATTTTAATTATAGTTAAATTTTAATTATAGTTAAAATCTATATTCTCATTTTAAGTGGTCGCATTATTTTTTTAAATTAAATATAAATTTTTTTATCTAATTTTTTGATTAGATTTTAATCAAATAATGCGATAATGCCCCTTTTCACTATCAAAAAGCTAATATAATCGGGTAATTAATCAAACTCACTTATAAACATTGCATATTAGAATATATATCATTTTTTCTCTTCCTTTTGGTTTATTCTAGTCTTTTATTTCTGGTTTACTTGAATCTCTGGTATTTGTTGTGTTCAAAAACTATAGATAAAGGGGGGGGGGGGGCTCATAAATTGCATCGCCATATATACAATATATATAAGGAATAGTGTTTTCACTCCAAAAGAAGCGCCGAAACGTCGAGTTAACTTCAACAATCAACGCGGACCAACCCGCGAAAAGACTATTTCATTTATATCGAGAGATAGTTTTAAATCTAAGTGTATTTTTTTTTTTAGTAAACCAAATTGGCTATTAAAATGTTTGAGAATAAAAATTTGTAAAGATTTATTGAAGGCCAATGGGCGTTTTCAAACGTGAAATAAATTTTCAAAATTGACTTTTTTCATCCAGTTGAGGATTAGAGGAGAATTTCCTCAGTGGTGCTTAATTTGTATGGTAGAATTTCTGAAATTGCTAAGTTAATATAATTAAAAAAAAAATTGAAATTAAACTAATTCTATCAAAATGTGTTTTGAGGTTTCCTGAGTTAAGTATTTTTAGAATAATGCCAGTATTTATGTGTCTGTGTGTGGTAATTTATTTCGTCCTTGATAACTCAAAAAATAATTATTTGATTGTATTGAAAATTGGCATACATAAAATACACATAAATGGCGAGAACTCATTTATTTTTAGTAAACACTGGACCATTAGGGGCTAGTGGAATAAAAAAAATTTTTTCTTAGAAAACATTGGTTTTTTTTTTTTAATAAATTATATTCTGAAACTAGACCTTTCTCTAATAAAATGATTTGCATCTAAATTTGTGGCAACTTTGTTAAAAAATTATTGATTATTTGAACTTGAATCATTGACGATAGTCATTAGGCAAAATCAAAGCAATCAACAAAAGCAAAGAATATAGGCTAACTTTACTCCCCTAGTGCCTCCCCTAACGGTCCGGTGTTTACCAAATATCATTCAGTTTTCGCCATTAATTTTAATTAATTTATTATAATTAAAAATTAAAAAAGTTGATCGCTCTGCTTAGTCCAATAATAATTAAATTAAATTTAAATTAAATAAAAAAATTTAATATATAATCTATTTATTTCATATTGAACACTATACTTTTTGTCATTTGGGGCTGAAAAACTGCTTTCCAACCTTTGCTTTTTATCCTAGTATCCTAATAATATTGTTCATAATAACAAAAGGACGACCTGTCCATAACCTGTTGACACCGATAGTAGCTTTATATAAACAAGGAAAATATTAGAAGCAGTATAAATGATGAACTGATCTTGTTTTTTATATTAAAATAGTAATTTGTCAGAATTCTTGCCCAATCATTATCACGGTTAACAATCAGTACTATTATAATAATATTCGAACTCATTTACGTATTGATTTTATATATCGTAATGTTATATCCTGAAATCTAGTTCCTGTTTTTTTTTTCTATACAACACTTGCTTTAGAGCAGTAGTTCTCAAACCCTTTTAAAATTGTACTCCTAAGACATGGCTTAAAGAGTAATGTACGCCTAGGAAAGGAATTTCACTAAGTGACAATTTAGAAAATACAGCTACGTTGTAAATTATTCGGGCAGTTTATTATTTATTAAAAAATCTTTCAAGTACACATTGAGCAATTTAAATAATTTTCTTCCCTTCCTCTTTTCATTTGTTTCTCAATTTGATGATATAATTTGAAATAATAATTCTAAATAATTTAGTAGTCCAACACAACTTTAATTATATGACTCATTGTTTTCTTATTTACTGTAGTTTACTATCAAATTTTTTGAAAATCAGGTAACTTTAACTTTTTTTTTTCATTGTAAAAATCTTGTTAAACCCAAAGTTTAAATATGTATAGTTCTCTGAGCATGCTTGCTATGGTATTTTTTCTCTTTCGAACTAGCCTAGGGTGAATTTATACACCAGCAGAAACATTTGAAAAAAGTACTTACTCCGTGCGGTCGGCTCGCCTCCCAAAGGATCAGTTAGACGCACATCACCCATGTCCCAATGTTCTATGCACCCTGCCAACTCTCTGATATTCTCTAAGGATAGAACCTTTAGTGGTTTACCGGTTTTTATATGTCTCCATGGACCGACTGGCTCGGATTTACACTTACCGCTTCATAAAATTAAATTTGTTTCATCAACCTTTAAAGAAACTTGTTACAAATATCTTTATTTTAATTATTAAAACTAAAATTTTTAAAATTAACTAATTCGGATTGAATATAAAATACTTGAACAATTTAATCTTTTAAATAATTAAATTTCTTCAAGTAATTATTTTCACTTTCGCTCATATAAGAGAAATTACTTATATAATAACAATAAGAAATGACTTTAAACAGTAACATAGCTAGGATTCTTGTTGAGGGGAGGGGACAAATAAATATTTTTTTAATTTTATGGGTTTTAGAATGGTTTCCTTTATTTGGAGATGGTATTATTATTTTTGTAATTTTTTTTTTGTTTTTTTTGAAACTTTGTGTTAATTTTTTCAATTTTTTTTTTGGTTTTGTGGGGGCCCGTATAAAATAATGACTCTAAATATTCTTAAGTGTTATTAAGCATTTCCCAGTACAATATTATCTAGAAAAGAGCTAATTTATTTAAAATGAAAATATTACGTTCATGATACTTGTTAAAAATTCAAGAAACATTTCTTTTCTAAATGATTTTTAATGTGATAAAATAGGCAGGTATTCGTATAATAGAATCGACCATTCCAAGAATATAAAGTATTCACTTTAAGCGTTTTTAAAAATAAATCAAATTATTTGTCGATTTCTCTGAAAATTAAAAAAAAAACATAGATTAAAAATCTATATATTGTTTATTTAAAATATAAATTATCGGAAAAAACAAATATGATTTATACAAAAAAGCACAAGAATTTCGAAATAATTCATGTTTAATATTTCGTTTTCGTGAGTTGCCATGGTTGAATAAAGCACACACTATTACAATCAATGTCATTTACCTAGATTTGTCAGATTTTTAATCTCTCAATATAATTTCTTTTATTCCATTATTTTAATTTTGTATTTTATTTCTATTACTATTATTATTACTTAGCAATGGTTGCTAAATTACGGCTTTCAAGATTACATGTAGTTCACGGAATTTGGATATATCAGAAAACACGCTGTTTCACAAATGGTAACATTTTTGAAGATTTGATAAAAAAATATCAGATTACAATTCTCATTCTATTGATTGCTATCTTAGACGAGGTTTATTTATATCCATGTAAAAATTTACAATTTTCATATTTAATTTGAAACAGAGAACAGAGATTCCCAAACTGTTCCCTACTAATTTGAGGTGGATCGCTTTAGATATTAAAACATGAGACTTGCTTCCTTTTAGTATACGACACATATATTCCACTTCACTTATTATAAATGTACTAAGAACTTTTTACACGCCCGAGATTAGGATTTTAATGGAATTAATTAAAAATTTTAAGGAAGTCCACTGACTTAATTAGCTCGGCTAATTGTGCAAATCATCAGACGCTCTCAAAATAAAATTCATATCCATATGGAGTTAAAAATTTCATAAGAAAAAATATAAATTAAGTTAAAATTATGGGAACATGTCAAGCTGTCTATTTTTTCTATTTACAAATAATTTTACCTGTTATGTTAATTTAATTCCTTATAAAAACTCTAAATAAAAAATCCCATAAAATCTGAAATATTATTAAACTAATTGAAATAAAAAACCTACTAGTTAGTAGCATACAGATGACGTCAATTACTGAACGTCCTGACTTTATTATTAACTTAGAGCTCTTCTTTTTAAAGCTAAAAAATTACCTATTACGAAAGTGGGTTGTTGCTCTTATAAGTTTAAGAGGTCATGATTTAAAGCGTTTTTAAGCTCACTTTTAAGACAATATTTGAGGTTATCCTAAGTCCTTACTACGTACTTAATTAGAGAGAGTTTCATTCAATTTTGTAGTCAGTTTTCATTCAACGAGTTCTCATATTTAAACTTCAAATTATTATTATAAGACGTGCAAATGCCCAACAAGTTGGATTGTTAAAAATTTTGGATACTTCAACCCAGCAAAGCAACCAAAAGCCTCAACGGTACCCTAAATGAAATTTCATTTTCATATCACATGAATACTATTATAATAGTGACTAATTGTTGAAATATTGTTTTACTTATTAAAAATTGAATATTTTTTAAACGGTCATTGAAAATCCAATTAAAGTTTTTCAAATATGTTTTATACATAAAATAAATTTCATGGAAGTAGACTATTTAAGTAAAAAAATATATTATAGATTCTCTCGCCTAATACTTAAACAAACTAGATAATAAAATCAAAGGTTACAGTTACGAAGTGATTATGCTCGGGGAGTTTAACATCAGCAAAGTGGATTGATTGAAAAGAAAATTCGGTCCATTAATAATATATTATTCTCAACCGAACGCAAGTTCAATGTTTCAATTTATGGACGATTTGAATCTGGGATAATTATATGTGCTGCCTTCTGACAAGAGTATAATGGACCTAACCACTGAACTCTAACCAATATCCCTCGGGTTAAGCCGCGACTGTGAGTTTGGTTAAGGCTGACACCTTACATGACCATATTGTCTACAAATCCACGACATATAAAACAGTAACTTTTTATTTGTCCGGGGATGCTTATTATGGATTATATAATCACCTTAAAAACACAAACTGGGACTCGTTTTTGGGATGCGCGAGTGTAATAAGATGGGCTCATTTTATCCTGATTCTTTCTTGTATATTCTCAAACAAATTCCCAAAACTAAAAAAATATCCAATATGGTTCTCAAGGGAACTTTTAGATTTATTTAAAAACAAACATAAAGATCAGATAAAATATAAAAAATCTCAAAAGTTCTCAAAACAGATTCTCGAGTCTTAAAAGAGAGGTAAAAGACAAGTTTAAACAGGATAGAGAAATTCATTAGCAAAATGTAGAATTAAATCTTAAAAATAAACACAAAAAATTTTAGAAATATATAAATTCTCTAGGAACAAAAGCGAGATTTCCGATTTAAGAATAGGTAATAAGGTTGTTTAAGAGCCTAGTGGGATCTGTCGGCACCTTGGTCTCTCTTCTATTTTTCAAACAACTGATACGTTTCCTGAAAAGTCGGAAATTGCATTTAACCAAAAGAAAAAAATGCATGATACGAGATATAATCGAACTAATGAATTGAAGTAATTGGGGAGCTAAAGCCGAGGTGTTCATAGGGCTAGAAGGAATCCCAGCTTTTATAGTGAAACCATAAGTGAGCTATTGTCATCAAAACTTGCCACCATATTTAATAGAAGCTTCTAAACGGCAATCTTCCCGGAGATATGGAAACAATGGGCAGCAATAACGTCGATACTAAAAATAAAATAAAAATAATGATCTTTCAAATTGTCGTTCCATTTCAATCTTGGACGTTATCCCAAAAATATTTGAAAAGAGCATCCATAAATACTTAGTAGTCTATACAATGAAAGAAATGAGAAAAGAGAAGAATTTTTGCCGAAAATTTTGCTTAAAAATTATAAAAAATTTTCGTTTCATGTTCAAGGATCAGTTCCGTGATAAGCGGTATAATTTATTTAAATTTTATTAGCTATCAAATAATTTAAATAAATAACGACGGAGTATATCTAAATGGCCTCAGATGCCAGAAAAAACTTAAACATACTCCATGTAGTTTCTTATCTCATTTTCCTCCACAAGTTGGAAAGAGAGAAAATGTACTCTAGTTTTTTTTTTAATTTAAGAGGGATAATATACACCGAAATATTGGGTTTTTTTTTCTCTGAGAACTTTACTGATGCGCTTCTTTCATGAAGGTCAAGTTTATTTTACATTATTCTTTTCTTTCATTTCTCGCCTCTTAATTTTGTCTCAGAAGACTTCAAAGTCTTTAGTCAAACTTTTCCGTGGATGATCAATTAGATATTATATCTAGAACATATCTTTGGAATTTTATGATTAATAATACTGTATATCCTTCTTTTTAATACATTAAAAAGACAAACCTATCTTTATTTCACCAATGTTAAATAAAAAAGTAACATCAACCTTGTGTGATATATAAATTTTTCATTGTAAATCCATAATTTTAGACTATTTTAAAATGATTTTTCATATTAGATACCAAGTTTATTTATTTCTCTTTGTGAAATTAATAATTTGTGGCCATTTGACTAGTGTAGCGATTAACATATGAAACCCTCCTGTTGACTAACTTAGAAAGGAAATAATTGGATTGAATAATAACAATTAGTAAGTCAATTTAACGTAGCTTATTCATTCCCCTGAGTTAGCAAACAAAGGAAGGAATCTCGTGATGGGGTCTGTTCCGGCCCAATATGACGTGTGCACCCATCAAGGGCGGGTGTTTCGGCTGTTTAGGTGGGGTACCACCACCACTACCACCCTTACAACTAACTTGCACCCCCTGTACTCTCTGAACTCACTTCCTTGCGTGTCTTATGTCCCGACTCTCTCTCTCTCTATCTCACTCACTCACTCTATACAGAACTCCAGCTTAGCTACCTCCCTTTGCTCATTTTCTACCTGCCTGTCTGTCCTCTTTACCCTTTGCCCTCTTCCAACCTAAATCTAGTTTGCTTCTCTGCATTCAAAAAGACTTAATTATTTACTCTCTTTCTATTCACTAATTATATCACTCTTTGAATTTACCAACTCAAAGAAAAAATAAAAATAAAACTTTTATAAATAGAAACAAAAAATAAATTTAACAGCATTTTAATTTTTCATTCCTCTGCACTGGCTCTGGATTTAGGTTTGAATAGCACCAGTATTTTGGGATATTTGGAGTTTGAAAGAATTATATTATAAAAGCAATCTTAAGCAACAAATCATTTATGTTGTGCCACATTTGTTGCCGACCAGGTGCTAAATGTTATCACCCAACCCAAAAATAATTTACATGGCATGGACTAAAGTTTTGTGCCTCTACAAAATTTTCAAAGAATATGCCAAATTATATTTATAAAATTATGTTTCTTGAGTGTTTAAAATACATACATGTAGTAAATTGAATAGAGTAAATACTAATAATAAAACATCATAAAATATTTAGTGACTTTAGACCTACCCTCTTTATATATTATCGTTTAGCATTTAAACCCTAAATCACATTCAAATTATCATAGATGTTTTTCAAATTTGCAAGTCAAAGTAAATTAATTTCATAATTTAATTTAATATTATATTATATTTTAATATTCATGTATAAATGGAGAAACTATTATTGTTTAAATAATTTGATATAGGGCATATATTTTACACCATATTCAAACAATTCCCAATTTAAAAATTTTAAAGATTTTTTCACAAATTTTTAAAATATAGCAATAGAGTTCTTGATCTTTCAAATAAATCATTATTTATATAAAGCTATAAAAAAACATTCATATAGAGAAAGGAAGCAGATCGCCCACTTATTCTTATCCATGTATTTTGGAAATAATTGGGGAATATCTCCATGACGTAATCGAATACCCTGATAGCATTATTTTTATAAATTTTAAATTAATTTAAATTCATTGGTTTATATTAGTTTTCTGGATGTTCACTTAGGTAGAAATTCTGGCAAATCTAAAATCACATTTGACTATTACATGAATTCATAATCTGCTTGCACATCTCTTCGAGAGCGCATCTGAATCAGTCAATTGGCAACTTGGCAAATATGATTATCAGAATCTTTGGCTGTTTTCTTGGTAGTCGCTCAGTTGATCATGAATATGTTTATAATTATTATTTGCGTTGATCTCAAATCTTTACGAGAGACAAATACTAAAAAGAAATGAGATGTCTTATCCTCTGGGAATATAAGATGACTCCATCCACACTACAACCCTATCGAGTATGCAGTCATGACATGTTGATTTTTATTTTTATTTTTACTTATTCTTACCTATATATGAAATATATAGTGAGAGTCTTACGATTGCAAAAAAAATCAATGTCGAGATTTCAACAGAAATACACGTTTTGAGGTCCCCCTAAGTCCAAAAAAGTGGGTCTCACAAAATTGTCTATCTATGTATGCCTCTCTCTCTCTCTCTCTGTGTATGAACTAGATTTCTCATAAACGAAAAACCTATCATGCTGAAATTTTATATTTAAGCTGGTATTCTCGCCTCATACATCTTGAAGCTTTTGAATAAAATCGGCCAGCGGGTATTAGTACTTTACTGATGTACTTTTTTAGTTTTTTTTTTCAAAATACGCTCTAACGATTTTGATTGAAATTCATATATCAATTATTTATTAGATGATCTTTGAAATGTATTAACTCTTACCCCCCTTAAAAACCATCCACTTCGCTGATATAGTCTTTTGTCTTTGTTCGGGTAAACGGCAGGGGTAACCATTCTGTTTTTTAAACTACTTTAAGGAACTTGATTAAAATGGTATTAAATTGATCCGATGCAAAAATTCTGGTGTGACAGCACATCACTTAGCTTTCCTTATGTTAGGTAAGAGAATGTTGTGTGATGTGCTTTTAGTCACACCATGTTTTTAGGCATGTTCTCTTTTCATTAATTGAATTTCAAAAAGGCTAAAGAGTTTAAATAAAATTTCAGAGTTTTCTCTCTATGATGACTTATGTTTATTTTATAACTAATATTTTATAACCAAATTTTTTTTTCGTTTTTTTTTTTTAATAAATTCGCTCCCATTCAACGGTTATTGGTCGAGGGCTGAAAACAAAAGTCTTAATTATTATTACCGTGTTCCAAAAGATTTGGCTAAGTGGGTGCGGAAAAAATCGTGGTGCGCGATAAATTTTAAGGGCCTTATTTACAGCCCCCTGATGATCGATTAGCTTCAAATTATAATACATTTTTTGAGATCTTTTTGACTTAAAACATAAAGATATTTCAAAAAATTGGGGTGTTAAATTTTTCATGATCATAAAACTTTTCCCTTACTTATATAGTATATATTTAATAATGCAGAAAAATAAAATGATTGTTTGAGAATTTTCAACAAAACGGTTGGAAAACTTGACAATAAAAATAAATAAGTTTTTGATCATTAAGTACCCTTGATTAACTTATGGCCAAATTTTTTTTCTTATTTTTTATAAAGATTGATAGTTTTTCAACTTTATTTTCACTTCTGAAAGATAAACTCCCCTATTAAAATGAAAATATTTTCATATTTTTTAATTATTTAATTAAATTTATTTATATTTTCAAAATTCATTTTTTATTCCTATATACATATTCTCTGCTGATTGCAGCTTAAGAATAGATAGCTGGTAGAAATCCTTCATAAATCCTGGCGAAGTACTTGCCTACCCTCTACCAAGGGTTCTCCCTAAGGGCTGTGTTAAACGTTCATTCCTATAAGGCAGATACTATGGCCACTGTTGTGGCTTAAAGAGAAATACTTGTACTTGCATTCCTTGGTCTTCAGTTGGGTGGAAGAGAGCTACTGCATCTCAGCAAATCCATATGAGATAATAAAGCAATTCACTTACATCTCTCGTTCTCCTTTCATTTTTAATCTATATTTTCTTTCTGTTTTCTAATGAAAATGTTTCACTAATTTAGTTCTTTTATCTCTGAAGAGCGCATAACAATGTTCTAAAAATGACTCGCTGGCCACTTAGCTATATATACTACTAATATGATCATAAGGTAATGTGACTTTTGTTTTAAAAATTTAAAAATACTCATTAATCACCGATTAAGTTTTAGAGACATTGTAAACATTACTGGTATACACTTCATGGTTTTGCATTTCGATAACGCCCCATCACACCGCAATATTTGACACTTTTACGCTAAATATCAAAGAAATACCGTTTCCACGAACACCATATTCACCAGATATGACACCGTGAGATTTTTCTTGTTCCTCGTTTGAAAAAAACACATCGTGGACGCCGTTTTGAGTCCATAGAAGTCATTTTAAAAAATCGCCGACAAAAGCTGATTAATCCAATGTGAGGCTAGATAGCTGTTAATGGTGATTGAAATCTTTATTTGTTTATGCCTAATATTATCTCGCAAGGGCATTTAATCAAGCATTGATTGGTTTCATTAAATGCACTTGAGAGAGGAGAGCATTGTTGCATTGTTCAAGATAAAATTTTCTCTTTTCCTTTAGTAGCTATACGAACAATTATATATGAGTATGTGGCATTATTAGGGTGAGGCCGCTAATAAAGGAGAGTTGGAAATAACCTCCTATTCCGGAATAATCACCTGTGAATAAATATACTTTTGCCAAAAATGTAGCCTTTTATTTGACCTTCATACATATTTAATTGGCATCCCACATCTTCACATTAAAAAAAGATTTATAATTCGCTTTGTTAATTATATTTTTTAATTATTTTACTAAGATCAATTAAATTAAATTCCTTTTTTTCTTTTTTATTATTTAAATTTTTTTAGCTTTGCACACAAAAAATTCTGGTGACCGAATTTATTGAGATGATACTCGACTGAACATGAGGGGATATTCTGTTTATTAAATAAAATTAATTAAATATATTTTAGGTAATTTTTTTCTTAAAATGAAAGCAATTTATCTAATTAAATTAATAATTAAACTCTTTGAATGAAAAAACGAATTTTAAAAGAAAAATATAAGTATTTAAATGAAAAGATCTCTTTACAAACATTTTTTAACTTCTAATTTGAATTAGTAAGTAAGAACTAGAGAATTTAATTTGGGTTAATGTTTTACTAAAGAAAATATCGAAGCATTTAAAGAGGTCTTTATACTTCTATTTACTTATTTATTTATTTTAACATAACTCAAACTCACCAAGTTTTTTTAATTCTCATTATTGATAATTTATGAATAAGGCATAAGTGTATATTTATTTCTTGATTTTCCTTTTTCTTATAAATTGATTCGTTTTCTCAATTAGTACAAATAATAGGAATCACTTAGTTACATCTCTCTTTAAATATTGAAAAGCAAAAAAATCCTTTATAAAAATGAATACCTGTTTGTTTATTAACTGGATCCAAATAAAATCAAAGTTGAATAGAAGGTCATGAAAAATTTTAGGAGGGTGGGTGCTAATAACAAAAGTTAATAAAGGAGAGTTGATAAGATACTTATCAAAGGCCAAGCCTGCTGATTTTAAAACCATTATACATTTCTAGGTTTCATGAGACAAAACTTTCCTCATACATCGAGGCAAAAGTCGATATCGTTTGAAGTTCAAACATGAAAAATCAAAATATCTTCTAAAGTATTAACTTTATATAAAATGTTGTTCTATTTATTATTTTGAAAGCTTTGATTAATGCTTACTACATATAAAATTTCGTATCAGTCGGTCAAGTTATTCGTTTACACACTCACAGAGAGAGAGAGAGAGAGAGAGAGAGAAAGAAGAGAGATATAAGGTTTTCAAAGCCCCGCTTATCAGGAGACATCAATTTGTGGAGACCTGTTGGAAATCCCCACCTCCCCCTTCCGGAAAATTTGTAAATTGCCACCACTGATTTTTCTCTTTTTTATTTTCTCCTATCTATATATGTAATATATAGGATCGCAAAAAATTCAAGATTTTAACGGAAATACACGTTTTAAGATTCCCCTGAGTCTAAAAAAATGGGTCTGAGTGTGTAAACAAGATTTCTCAAAAACAAAATGTTGTTTGAGGCTGGAATTTTTAAGCTAGGTTACTATTCACATCGCTTGCGCCTCGAAGCTTTTGAATAAAATCTGCTGAGTACATGAAAAATGTACTATTTTAGTTTTTTCTCAAAATTCTCTCTAACAATTTTGATTAAAATTCATTAAAAAGACCTTTGAAATGTATTCTGTCAATTTTGATTAAATTGGCTGTACTTTTAATGAATTAGATAATCTTTAAGATCTAATAATAACGTTCACCTCAAATTATTGTCAGGACCTCAATTTAGGATTTTAAGAACAAAAGGTATTCATGGCAACAAAGTATATAAATTTATAATTGATTTAATACAAAACCTAACCACCAAATTTTTTAAATTTAATTTAATTTTTTACTTTATAATATTGTATATTATATATATATAATTATATATATAATTATAAATACGAAAAAAGGCAATATAAAATTGTGAACCGAATCCCTAGGGACCCCAACGCCTAGGCAAGCGAAAGTTGTGTGATGTGCGGTCGTCACACCAGATTTTTTTAACTTAGTGACAAGATCAATTGTATAGGAAATAGAAAAAAATTAATAATAGAAAAAATCTGGAGTGACTAACCGCACATCATACTTTCTCTTACATAAATATGTGCCCACAGATTTTCTCTGTCGATATATTTTTTTCTTTCTGACAGTATATTAGCATTCAAAAGGTAAATACTGATACCACCAATATTTATATTACAAATTTAGCCCTATAAATAAAATAATATTAAAAAAAAATAAAAATAGCAACTAAATCTATCTTATTTATTATAATATATAGTATTATTTAAAATATTTATATTTTGATGTCATGGCAACCTTTCTCCTATCTTTTCTATTGATTTCTTAAAATCCCAATTGAAGGCTCCACAGTAGTTTTCAGTTAAAAATTATTAATATTTCTTAATTAATGTTTTTTCGTTATTTTATTAACATAGACACAGAGAGACCATTTCCCCGACCATTTTTTTAGACTCATAGGACTTCACATCGTATATTTCCGTTTAAATCCCGATATCAAATTTTTTTGCAAAAACAATACTTTTTCTATACAATTACATATATAGATATGAGAGAGTAAAAATATTAGTCAAATTTGTCTAAATCGATAATTTGGCAAAATCAGAAGAATAATTTATCACATCTTTAAAACATGTTAAGTCTTAGTAAATGTTTCTTACCTTTTTTATTTTAATTTCGAATGGCAATTTGCAACTCAATTTTTCTTTTCTAATATGTAAATTATGGAATTTTAAAAAAATAGTATATTTGTAAGTAATTCAATAACTTTACTTCGATTATATAGAAGTTTAATTTATTAGGCCTAATTAACTGATATAAATTTAAAAAATCAACCAAAAACAAAAAAACTAGGTCGTCTAGAGATAATTTTCCTTTTTTGAAAAAGGGACAATTTTTTTCAGAATTCTATCCAATTCTATATTAATATATTTTGAGACTTTGTTTATTTATTTGCCCGGCAATCATTCGTCCTATAATTAATTTTCAGATATATTAGATAATTAAATAATTTACATTATTATACTAAGGTAAAGTATAAACTATAAATATACTTCTAGTTATATTGTTATATTTACTATTCTCAAATATTTACAAATAAATAAAATTTCTTGATAAATTCCCAAATTAATATAACCTTTTTTCATTTACCTTTACAAATTTATTTTGGTTCAATAACAAATATACTGACCAATGGTTGCCAACCGCCGGTGCCGTTCCCTCAGAGCCTTTTGCCTGTCTGCACAGAAATACTATTTTTTCTATATATATTGAAAGAATCTCTTTTCTTTCTTGTATTCGTTGTATAAGGAAAGTATTGTAATCGTCCAAAAATTTGATCTCAAGATTTTGTTTGTTCTTGATGTTTTGACCTTCCTGAGTCCAAAAATCCCATTTTTTGAATATGTCTGTGGATGTATGTTCGGTAACACGATATAACTCGAATACTCTTTAATGTAGATCAACCAAATTTTACATATGTGCAATGTAGCAGTTAAATCGTAGTTCTCTTTAAACTTTTGGGCTAGTTCCCGCAAGCTGAAGTGGTTTCACTTTACCTGAAGCGTTTTTATAAAAATCATGATACTCAAATATTATTTGACGGAGACGAGTAAAATGTCATATACATTTTAGTCAAATTTTAAAATTAAATCAACAAAACTGACAACAGATAAGATGGATATCTTTTTCAAAACATTTGGGACACTCTTATTTTATTATTACTATTCTTATTCTTATTCTCTTCTATTATATCAAAATCAGAGACCTCTGGATGCATCCCACCCCCCTTCCCAGCTACGCAACTGAACGATTCGCAAAAAATGCTACTTTTGGCGTTCGGAAACTAAACAGTTTGAGAACCGCAAATATAGACTATGATATTCTTTATTTCAAAATCCAATTTCTGGTGCTAATCATAATCAATCTCATAGAAAATAAAAGTGAAATTTTTTTGTTGATTTAATTTTAAAATTTGACTAAAATTTAAATAAGTGTTTATCGGGAAAAGTATTTCTAATAGAATGGGAACAATTTTCCCCAAAATTTGGAAAATATAAATTTCACGCTGTTAAGTTCTTTTCCTTATTTTTTCCACAGAAATTCTTACCTTTTAGTCTACCAATAAAAGTTCTTCCCCTGAATCTGTGAAATCAAACTGACAACAGATAAGATGGATATCTTTTTCAAAACATTTGGGACACTCTTATTTTATTATTACTATTCTTATTCTTATTCTCTTCTATTATAAGCTGAGCCTTTTTCCCTTATAATATCAACGTATCGCAGATGAGATTCCAGTAATCGGGTTATCGTTTAGGTGTCCTCCTTGGATCGCCTTATTATTGGCTTAGGGGATCGCGAATTTTCCAGTGGTCGGCTCAGATAAAATAACTTTTCCAGGCTCTTCGTCTATTCCTGATAAATTTAATTTTTTTGGAAATATCTATCAAAAATTCATTGTAAGAAGGAAATGATAACCAATGATTATTGTATCATACAATGGATTGATGAGATTCATAAATTGTATAAGAATTGTCATCCCATAGCTTCAAGATATATATATATATAATAAAATATTCTGATGGATATTTGTTCATGTCCTCCCGGAAATGATCTGATTTACAAGTGGTGACCAATATTTATCGATTCACATAACGACAAGTGATTCCTGTTGGTCCCATTGAAAGGACGGATGTTACCCGTAACTCACCTCGATTGCACATGCTATCAAATTGACCAATCTATAGAATCTAGTTATACTGAATACAGATAAATTATTCTCCCAACCCTCTCCTTTTAAATGTTTTTACAAATATTTCATATTCTCTATTTTAAAAAAAGTTTGTTATCTCAATAAAGAATTTACTTAAAATTTTTAGAATATCATGGTCACACTCACACTCATTCGTTCAGTAGGCTCTGCAAGGCGTAATTCTTACCACCGTTTCAATCAAATTCCCGTGCTTGCGGTCATTTCTCTTCTGTAGCCAATTACTAACTCCCAACAACTAAGCTTCCGATCTGATGTTTGACCATTGCATCCTGGGTCTACTCAAAATCTGTGGGATATTTGTGTATAAAAGACATGTGATATTGTCCTGATCACGTATCCTGCCCGTAGAAACCTCCTGAATTTAATTACACTTGTAATAAAATGTAGCTGGTAAAATTACCAGCTGCTACTTTGCTTCGATGTTTTGCAAGACGGGTATGGTGAATTTAAATAAAAAGAAATTGTAAAAGGAGCTTCCCTTATAGGATAAAACACGTACGGATATAAACTATAGGAGAATGTGGTCGACTCTCGGCAGTGCCTTATTTTTTCATTTTAACAGTTTAACGTAAAAATTTTAAGATCCCAAATTACAAAAAAAGAAAAAGATTTTATTAATATTAAAAACATATTCACAAAATTTTTTTTCTAAGTGTCTACATACATGACCCTTTATACTCTCTTTGCATTTTCTCTTATCATCTGTAGTCTGAATTAGTATTCGATTCCATCCACCAACAAACTCTCTACCTTGGAATAAGAGCTCCCTAGTCTGAAGATCAGACGTTAAATAACTTACTACTTACAACCAAGTGCAGCATAAGTTCTTAGAAAGAAAGTTGTCTTTCCATTCTTACATCTCAGTCCAACGAAATAAAGCATCGGTTTGCATCTACTTCTTTACTTCTCTCTTCCTTCCTACGTGCTTAATTATGTTTTATTCCATTTTACTATCTCTTATAGCCTATTCTGAATTGGATAAGTTGGTCGTAACAGTATTACAAGAATTTCATTTGTAGTCTATCTAGAATTAAAGTTTTTTTTTTCAAGTCTTGTTAGCTGATATATCCTAATAAATAGAGTTAGCTAATGTATTTTACATTTAAAGAAATTTCAAATTAAATAAAATATTGTAGAATACAGATCAAAATCTTATTTATTAGTATGTAAGTTTGTCACCCGTCTCGTTAGAGATTCTCAACTGAACACTTGTTTACGGATCTCATTTGCAAACTTGCCAATTGACTCTGTAATATAATGAAGATTTGAGATCAATAATAAGTTTATATATATATATATATTATAGTCCGTGATCAAATTATTAAACTTGTCTAAAAACAGTCAAAAATTGAAGTAAGTAGTCAAATTACTGCGTGTCAGTGCAATCACATTATAAATTAATTTGATGCAAAAAATTCAAGTATGAGAGTCTTCACAACACTATCATTTTTTTTTTTTTTTTTTTTTTTTTTTTTAGATAATAAAAAAGTAGTAGGGCAGCATGATGGATCTTCTATGAATGATGAATTGAAAATAGAGATAATAGTTTTCAACCCAAAATTTATTCAACCTTCAAGAAATTTTAAATCACACCAAGTTAACTTCTCTAACTATGAAAGTTTTAGAGAGTAGATAATAAAATTAATTCAATTTCACTCATTCTCTCATGTCAATGAGACTACATCATGAAATAGAAGACCACTGTCGCATATATATATATATATATATATATATATATATATATATAGATTGTTTTTTATTTCTTATTAAAAAAAACTTTGTCATTGACCATATCAAATTTTGTTTTCGGTTTATTTAAAATTAATATTTTGATTATGTATTATTTAAATATGCCCTCTTTTCTTATATTATTTTAATATTTATCGATATTACTTTGGAGTTAAATTAAATATTTTTTATAAAAAAAAATTGAAAAAATCAATTAGACAAAAAAAGGATGTTTTATTTGCTTCTTTAAAAAAAATACTTAAGATCAGAGAAATTGATAGAACGAATTTGTTTAAAGTTAGAGAAATTTATTAGAAGAACTTGGAGCTTATAAATGACTCAATCTCGAGTATCTGATGTTTCGAGTTTATTTGCAAATTTTGACTTATAATCTTTATCTGCCAAGTGATCGAAAAGCCCATATGTACTTACTAAAGGTCACGATATTTCACTAAACTTTTTGGAGCTCTGTTCATACTAAGCAAAAAGTTTTCTCGAGTAAATTATTATTTTTTTTTTAATACATTTTCCATTTGGCGCAAAAGAAGACACACACACACACACACACACACACACACACTATATATATATATATATATATATATATATATATATATATATA
>JAAAKE020094167.1:0-11908 GCA_010014785.2 Anisolabis maritima | reverse complement strand
CCCCTTTCAAAAAATACGAACATTAATTATTAAATTTGTGATTGAAAATATCAATAATATAATAATTATTCATTATTTTGAATATTTATTATATAAATACATCGAATTAAGTCGCTTTTTTTTTTAAGTTATTTTAACCGCATTAGATATGACTTGGGCTCTCAAAAGAAACTGCCAGCAGTCAGCCTGGAGCTGCTTAGTCAAACAGCTCCTATAACAACACATTCGGATAACTTCGACTAATTTCGCTAAGATTCATAAGCTATTCTCTATGCATGAAAAATCCTTCATAGGAGCTGCTGTCAAAGCAGCTCGAGAATCGAGTGATAGATATTACCGGTAGAGAGCAGGCTTGTCTCTACATGGAGGTCAAATAATATGAATAATCTAAGTTTCTATCTTCTTTTTCATTTAACCAATTTTTTTTTTACTTAGTATACATGTATTTATAAAAGTCATTATTTATTGCAGTAAAATTATTTTAAAATTTTTTTATTATTTTGATAAGTTTTAAAATTTTGGGTGTTTTTAAATTTTTAAGAGGTTTTCGTTAGCCAGGACATTTTTAGTGTTGGATAGGAAAATTTTAAAAATGTCAAATGCCTCCATTTTTCATTTTTTTTTAGACTTTATTTATTATTAAAAAAATTAGCAATATTATTTTAAAATTAAGTTTTAGTACCGGCCTATTTCTATTTATGATTTATCTATCTTGAACAAAATAATATATTTAGATTGAGATAGGAAAAAATTTATTTGAATGAGATTTGCTATTTTAGTATTTCTACTTTGAAAGGAGTTCTGGCCTCTTAAAAAACAGTATTAAATAATCCAACGTCTTAACGCTACTACTTTATATGTAAATACCTTGGAAATTATCATAAAACAAAAAACTTTTAGGCAATGGCTTTATACCTTTAATTATTCTTTATGTGCATTATTATGATTCAGTGTAAACAAATAAATTATTTCTAGGAAAATTACACCAATATTAAATTTTAAAGTATGAATAAGAAATATAAAAATTAAAGTGAACATTTGCGCTAATTTTGTTTCGTTTTTAGTAATCATTATAAAAAAAAAATGTAGTAATTTTATAATAATTTTTTTGTAAGTCTCCTAAGAAGTAACAAATTAAATTGTCCCAATCCTGTTAATACTGATAGTATTAAGATTGCAAGTTTGAAAGTCTCATTATTCGTCTTTAATGTGGGTCAAAGTTAAGTAATTAATTATTTAAAATAAATGGGTTCTACCACTAAATTCCTGATTATTAATTCTAAATTAAAAATAAAAATGTTAAAATTCTATTTTATAACCCCACCCCCCTCTGCTAACTAACGGATGGCTCAAGTAATTATACTTTATTTAATAAAATTTAGTATTGAGTATATGAATGGGTGGAGAGATGACAGTCCGTGGACCACTCAGACCGCGAACTCCAGCCTTTTCGGGGCACTATTCACTTGCTCCAAATTCCCGCCAGCTAGCACCAACGACCAGCTTTTACCAGAGAGTATGATTAAAGTTAAACCGCAAGTAGAAAATGTCATACTAAACTAGGCTACCAAGTGAGGAAGCCACCATCTGGGTTGGCATCAGCTCTCACCTGAGCGTCTTCCCGAAGTTTTAATTGTTAAGCCCCGGACAATATATAATATTTTTTTTGTAATTCTATGAACAATTTCAGCTTCATTTTTTATTTGGGATCAGAAATACTTGCCTCCAGAGGCCTAATCGTTTTTACGCCACTGGTAATTGGCAATAAAAATATTTTCATTATTCTTGAATTCTAATCTTGTAATGTTTAATATAGAATTTAAAAAAGTATAACTATAATAAATAAATAATTTAACTTATTGCTTGGAGGGACGCTTCGTGTCTGGCTTTATGAACATGTGTTCTACAATATTTATTAGTATTAGGAGATGAAAAATGTTAATTGTTAAAATTGGAAAGAAAGAGTTTTAATTTGTTAGCGTCGCCTTAAAAACATCAAGAGTAGAGGGCGGTGAGTAGCTTCAAGTGCTAAAGTTGCGGGGTGCGTCTCCCGGCCTCTCTCAGGTGTCTTGCTTGTTGACTTTCTAAGTTGTAATTAAGTCCAATGATTTAAGAAGACAGCAGTTACAGTGCTCGTCGGGTGATATAGTGTTTTCTTAGGCGACCGGGACAATGTTAAGCCCCGGCCAATATATCTCGGCCAAAAAGGGGGTGGGGGATGAGGGGTCCAGTGGTCACTCGCAATGGGGATTCCATTGACTTTATGGATGGTTGTCTACGTGACCCGCATACTCCCCTTTGGACTCTATAAATGGATAATATCGAAATTTGATTTTGCTCCGTTGCCTCCCGTTTGCCCCACTGGGAAAAGTGACATGAAACATTGCTCTGGCAATCTACACAAATAAATAACACCCTGACATTGGATCACTTTCTTGTTAGAGCTTATCACTTGGTTGTGTCCTAGAAAAAACGAAAAAAAAAATTGATTTCCACTGAAATGGATCAGCATTTTTTTCCGAGTCCCTCAGTACTAATAAAGTATACCTGGATGATTTTGTGTTTTGTGTTGTTATTATTATTATGAGGACAACTTTTGGAATATAATTATTATCATTGAAAGATATAGTTGAAAATATTATTAATAAATAATACATACTATTTCTTTTCGTAATTAAGGGTAGAGAAGATAACAGAGAAAACTATGAGTCCGATCCGTTACAGATAAAAAACGGATAAATTTTATATTCACTTTATTATTGAAATAAAATTAGGTTTTCTTCTTCTGGAAGAGGCTTAGGTATTCACTCAATGAGATCATCAGATTGAGACGTTTTTCACAAATCGTAAATATGCAAAAACATTTCATGTGTTGAGAAACAACAAAAGTAAAACTAAAAATTGAATGGATTGAGTGGAAGTCGACCAAACGAGCTAGGATTGATACAACTTCTCTTCCAATTTGGCATACTCCTTTGTTTCCAGGCAGCACAATGAAGTAATTTACGAAACAGAGTGGATTTACCTCACAATTACGTCATTCTGCTGCCTAAAAAACAAAGGAGTATGCCAAATTGGAAGAGATGATATATCATTCCTAGCATGGATGATCGATATCCAGGCAATCTATTGAATTTTTAGTTTTACTTTTTCTTAAAACAGTGAAATGTTTTGCATATTTGCCATAAATGAAAAGCATCGATCTGATGATCTCAATGAGTGAATACCTCAGCCTCTTCCAACAGCTAATTTTATTTCAATAATAAAAGCAATTGGATAAAAATAATTATACTTAATTCAAAAAATATCTTGGGAAAATTTAAAATAAATTATTGATAAGAATGAAGAGATATAAAATTGCATGGAAAGAAAATCCTCAGGGAATAGACGGAATAATTGCAGAGCCATTAAGTTTCGCAACCATTTTTTAAAAAGAAATGATTTTCTGCTAATTAATGGAAAAGAAAAAAAAAAGATTTCTCATTTGATCCTTTGGGAAATATAAATATTTATAACGTTATTTTATATTTCCTAATTAACTGAATTAATTTTTATAATTTTAAATAATCTTTGAAAGAAAAGGATTTATGCCTAGTAATTAAGCTTGGAATTTACCTTTTTGATAAAAACAATAATTAATTTATTCACCAAAAAACGGTGCGGAATTTAAAAAATAAATAAATTTTCCCAATTCTCCTCCTCAGGCAAGTCGGCAATTGATCAAATTGGGTAAACGGCCCTCATTTTGCAACAAAGGAATAAAATTTTTTTAGAATCGTTAGCAAAATAAGATAAAACTATGTGGAAAAGTGAGAAATTTTTTATAATTGTTTATAAAACAATATTATAAGAAAAAAAAATTAAATTTTAATTTTTTTTAAATTATTTAGAGAAAGTCCCGTCAAAATCAGTAAAGCGGATGGCTAGGGATTTTAATAGTCTAAGCATTTTTGAAATCTTAAAAAAATTAACCCCATTGACTATCAGGGAAAAATTTTCACCACTAAGAGTCTCTTTAGGTACTCTAGCCCAATCACAAAGAGAGATGAAACAGCGCTCGTTACTTTCCCTCCAGCAAGATCGATTAAAGAATGCTGATTCCGCCTATCACCATTTCTTTACCGCACCTCATCTATCTACCGTTCCGAAGAATGAGAAAAAATTTTATTTTAAACAGTAATACCTCATACGAGTGTAATTCATTCCGAGAACGAGTTTTCAGAAACAAAGAGATGAACACGTGAAATGAGCTAAGTGGCATATAAAACTCGCACATAGTAAGAATCATTATTTCAGACGAGTGCCAGCTCGTAGTATGAAAAATTCGTAATAAGAGGTACTACTACAAACTATTCGAATGAAAACAATAATTAAAAACATTTAATTTAATGAAAATGGCATTAGAATTGTATGTCAGCCACTATAGCAGAAAAACAATGAGAAAGAAGTATATATATATGTATATAATCAAAAGAGAAACACAAGAGAGAGATGAATGAATGAAATGTCTTTTTGGATAAAAAAAAAAAAAAAAAACATTCAAATATTTCTTTTTTTTATGATGATAAAGTTTTCCGTCAAATAGTTGAGTTCTTTCCTAATTTAAAATATTGAGGTGTGTTTATCATATGACATTCAAAAACGATATATAGAGATAAATATTTTTCGTTTTATCTAGAGAGACATTCATTATAGGCTTCAGTAGTGTAGTGAGTAGATCAATCATTTATTAAAAAAAATACCGAACTCATATAAACAATTCTTCGTGTGATATAAGGAAAATAAAAAATATCTAATTTTCAAAAAGCAAACAAACAACACTTTCATAAAAAAATATATGTTTTTTTGTGATATGAAATAATCCGAGTTTTGATAAATCTCATGTGAAATTTTATTTACTAAAATGTGTTTGAATTATTTATAATAAGTTTAATTATCATATTTTATATGATAATGTTTAATATGATTATATTATATATATATTGAACTTTTATACTACTTCAAAAAGTTGAATTTGAAATTCGCGCGAAAGTTGTAATTCAAAAAAGTTTATTTCTCTTATGTTAAGACAACATTCTCTCCTAATTTCAGTTTGATATGTAAAATAAAATATAAGTTACAGCAGTTTATTTATCTACTTCAACATTTTTTGCCCCGTGTCGATTTTTAAAATGTATTTTATTGTTCAAAAAACAAACTGCATTAAATTTTGTGTTTAAAATGAAATCAATGCTACAGAAAGAATTCAATATGTATTGAGAAAAACTGTATTCTAGTGGCATAAGCTGTTCGAAAAAGGTCGGAAGAAAAACTTCACTCTGGTCGTCCATCAACATCAATAACAAAAGAAAATAATAAAAAAATTTGAAGCAAAGTAATGGGAAATAGTCATTCGACTGTAAGAAAGATTGTTTTTCGCCAAAAATTCAACAAATATTGCTTCACAATCACCTTATTCTCCAGTCATGTTGGCATATGTATATCGGATTCCTTTGAAGGAGACAAAATAAATGGATGAATAAATAAATACAGCAGTATGTGTTTTATTCAAACAGTCACCTTACTTTTTAAACAGAGTGGTTGGTTCAAACAGAACGTTCTAAAACATAATGTTGAAGTGTCACTGTCTAGAAGGGGTTCTACAATGCCATATGCCATGTCTACAGACTTCAGTTGGAAATTAACAAGCGATGCTTTATAACAGGATCAGAGGTGCCTAGAACAGACGCACAGATTAATACGTCATTATTTCTGTATATTACAGTCGAGTTATTCTCGGAAAATATTTCGATAGAGGCTGACTTTTTACTTCTCTCACATATCTCTGATCTACGGAGAGCAACCTATCTCATCATGAAAATTAGTTCGTAAAATTTGGTTACTTTCATTAAAGAAATATTTTAATTTTTGTTGTCTATTATATTTACCAAATACACCATCCACTTATAAAAATATATTAATCAGATTAATCAAACTAAATATTAATTATAAATAAAAAAAATATTAAATCTAATTAGATTTCTTATTATTTGTTAAAATTTTTTAAAAAACTTTTATAATAAAATATTCTAACACATGCGGAGATCAGAGTTAAAAATATTGAAAATTAAATTTAGGCTAATTTCGTAAAATTTTTAATTAATTGTCATGAAGCAAAAATAATAAATATTAATTATGCATTCTAATAAATGAATACATAAATCATTTAACTAATGAACTATCTGATGTGTAATTTAATAAATATTAATTAAAATTTGTTTTAAACGAATTAAAAAAAAATATATATATATATATAATTTGCAGAATTTTATATTACATTTCAGCAATATATATATATATATAATATAGACGAACCACGTGGAGAGTAAATAAAAATTTAAGTAGAAATTAAAAGTGAAATTTTTTAAAATAAATTAAATCGAATAAATTTGTAACAGGGATCGGAGGGGGGGGGAGGCATGGGATGACATGTAAGCTCACACCAATTAGTAAAAATAAATTAGTACGCAGGAAAAAAATTTGAGACGATCCAGGAGAATAGGTCGAATATGGAAACATTTTGTTTTCAAATATTACCTCCAATACCGGACACTTCAAGATAACGGACAGAGTTTAACATGATTTGATCAAATGAAAGTCGAGAATGGTTGTCGAATTGTGGCATAATTTAAACCTAATTTAGGAGGGTGGGGGAGTGAAAAAGGATGTAAAGCGATCTCACATTTCAGCAAGGCACGTCCTTTATTTATATTATCTATAAACAAAGATGGCATGTCATTAGGAGATTGTCTTTAGAAAAAAATTCTCTATTCTCCGCTATTCTCCGAAAGGGGCGTTTTTTTTATTGAATTTTATAAAAGTAGCTCTTAGGAGGAGCCCTTGCATCTCCCTCCCTAAAATAAAAATCTTATAAAATTTCTAATTAATATGATTAAGAAATAATAACATGCCAACGAAGACTGAGGAAGATTTTGTGACGTCAAGAAAATCCTCGCACAAAGCATTTAAATGTTTAAATAATAAAAATAAAAAAAATAGCTGTTTCAGTAAATAAATATGATAAATAGTAACTTAAATGTTTATTTCAACGAAAGTCAAGTTGTGTAAATTGTGAATTATAAAAAATCTTTGTTAATGACGACGAGGGGCTCTCTGCCCTCTCCTTTCTTACAAAAGTATAAAAAACATTTGATTTTTTGGTTTCACTAATTCTAAATTTTTTTCTAGAAAATTATATTCCATTATTATTCATTATTGTCAAGTCATTTAATAATTAGCTCAGGGAATATAGATGAGAAAAATATTCAACTATCTCTTTAGCCAAGGTCAATTACTGTCAACAACAAGCCTTCAGTCAATCATAGAGATAGTTGGCGTTTGAATAGGCGAATGCTCATTCTTCTTTTTCCGTTTCTTAGTGACATAACAATATTTCAATATTGGGAAATAATTATAAAAATTTTATTTTTTAAATTAAAAAACTCACTTCTATAGAACTAACACTTCTATAGAACGCCTGATAATAAATTTTATATTCATTCTGCTTCTTTACCTCTAGAAATGATTTGCCTTTTGAATAGACTTTTTTTTCTGAATGATAAAAAAAAGTAATTTGTTTGCTTAAAAAAAAAAAAAAAAAAAAAAAAAAAAGAAAAAAATTTAACTAAAAGTTGAAAAGGATTTAAAAAAAAACAATTAAAAAAGAAATCAGAGGCATTTAGGGAGGGCCTGGATAGAATCCTTAGCGTGGTAAACGCATCTACCATTTTACCAATGCTCACCTCCACCCAAACCCCTCTCCCCACCCCAATCCGAAGGGCAGCAGATTGTGTTCTGATGGTATATTAATTGGTCTGTGACCATATGACACCATATCCGATTTCCCCAATCGATATGCAAATTGAATTCCGGTGTCGGTTTCGTCTGCCCCGATTTTCTGTTTAACATTTTGTGAATTATTTCGTTGGCGTTTTATCTGTTGATAAGATAAATATAAAAATATTATTTAATTATTATCTTATATTCTGCAAATGATATGATTTTTATTGTAAATATTTATTAAATCACATCAGATATGACCATCAAAATATCCAGCCATCCTTGGCGGATTTGTTGGTCCGTTATATTCAAGTTTGATATTAATTAATTAGTGGAATTATGTTATTAGAGTGGCCTTTGAACTTAAGGAGAAGAGGAATTTCTTTTATTGAAGACGAAAGCTGACTCCCCCTGCAACACTTTGAGTTTAGATAACCAAATACCCTATATATATAAAGTGGTGGCAGTTAAAATTTTTGAACACCGCAAACTATTATTCGCACAACAAGAAATTTGTTATCCAGGTATTTTTATTAAAATTCTATTATTTAAAACACAATTGAAAATTATTAAAAGAAAATATTTTACATTTTCAATAACCCTACTATTTTAATTTTTTGATTAGTTTTGGACAAAATAAAATTCTAAAATTTTCATTTATTATCACTAGGATAATCCGCTAGAATTTGTATCGTCAAGAAAACCCGCGAATAAAGCATTTAAATGTTTAAGTAATAAAAAATAAAAAATAGCTGTTTGAGAAATATGAGAAATAGTAACTTTAAGCTTTATATATTTAATATATAATAATATAATTAATAATAATAATAATATAAACATAATAATATATAATTAACTTTTTACTTCAAATATGATTTCACTAAGGTGAGTAAAATGTTGTTTACCTATATTATATAAAAATCAAAGACTACGGTTAAAATTTAGTCCTCTTCCGACAACCGGAAGTGACATTATACCTGAAACGTTTTCCTGTTGTTAACTCACCTATATATGCGTATACGAGAAAGTCGAGGAGAGGTCACTCCCGATTTATTTATAATTGAAATGGTGAACAGTACAAAAAAAAAGAAAAACTAAGATTCGTTGTAAATAACCAAGTGATCTTATTCAATTATTCAAATAAGTAGAACCCAATGATCCGAAGTTCCTTTTTGAGTACTGAACCAATTTCACCCTAAATCGTCTTAAGCTTTCTTCCCTTTCTGATCAGATGTCTTCCCCCCCCTGACCTTTTTTCTCACTTTTCCTTTCATGATACATAATACTTGCATGACTAGATGTGGAAGTTGCAAGCATATTATATTCTCCTCGTATACTTTAAATAGCTGATATCTATAGAGGTAGAATATACATTTATATATATATATATATATATATATATAAAGAGAGAGAATTGGAATGAGCGGAATATATATGTATATAAAAAAATATATATATTTTATAAGAAAGAAAGAATAATTCCTTAGATCGCCGACAACTGGTTTGGGAATAGAAAATGGAGGGCCATTGCTGTAACTCTATTAACTTAATAACAATAAGATTAATATAATGTTATGGAATCTGTAGAATAGCTAAAAGACAGACCCATGTAAATGATCCTCTATTTCAAACATTTTAAAGATTTATTAAATAACTGGCAATAATCTGAACAATGTCTTATTTTTATGTGATTCCCCTTGGAAATAGTATACCGCTTTTGTATATTAAAGAAAAATAATACTTTCATTTCTATACAAATGATACAAAACATACTTTTAAATGAAAAGATAAATTAATATATCTTTTAATGAATATACATTCCTGAGTTAATAAATTTTAATAACAAATACTCTATTTTATAATAAATCTGTTTTTATTGTTATAATATTAAAAAAAAAAAAGAAAATTTTCAAATAAATAAATTATAAATTATTATTGTTGTGTGTTAGTATTGTTGAGCATATTCTAAGACCCCAGGCAAGAAATTATACTATTATATAACTGAGTTAGTGGAATTAGATGCCTAGACCAAATAGCCCAAGCCAAAATACGTTTAGTCGTCCTAAATCTAACACTAGCGCTTATAGGCAGTCTCCAATAATTTCAATTATGAACGTATTCAATTGTGCCTTAATTGATATCGATTTTTTTTTTTTTTTTTTTTTTTTTTTAGCGCTACATTAATTTAATAAGATAGAAATGAAGATGAGAAGATTCGAAATTGTTTAAATATTTATCCCAGCTGTAACTATTTCTATTTATCTTGTCGAATTGTGTGATTTAGGGCATAAACTCTGTAGCCCTTAAATATATTAATTTAATTCTTTTTAAATTTACTCTATAAAATAAATAAATAAAAAAGAGACTAGGAATAGTATAAAATAAACAGGCTCTCACTCTCTCTTGTCATTTGTGTTATGGACTGACGCGTTGTGGTTACTCTAGAGAGTAGCTTTCTTGGGGATAATAATCGGGTGGGTTCCTGTTCCCTTTCTAGTAGAGGGTATTACAAATAGTTGGATAAATGTTGGCCAGGAGGTGGATTTGAACCTGCGCTGCCTTCAACTCAGAATTAAAAGCTTAGCTGCTTAATCTCCTGGGCTAATCGCCTCTTCTAGGCTACATATATATATATATGACGAAATTTCAGCTAAATTTTGTTCTAATAGTTTAATAAATGGTTTCTGTGAATTAGCAAGATGACGGATGTTATGATTATGCTATCTTCGGTTATTGTCACTTGTCAAAAATTGCGGATAGTAACGTGATGATAACGCACTGAAATTTTAGTTTTTAAATAAATTAAAGTTTTTATATACGTACAAATTTTAACTTTGTTTTAATACACCAACAACTAGACATTCGATCTATTTGGCCCTCATATGATAATTTTTGCCAGAAGCTCCTGAATCAATCTCAAATCGAAATCGATACCTCATTTACTTTTTAATTTGAGTGTTTCTACTAATTTATTTATTAATTTTATATTTTAAAATAATTAAAACTTATTTCAATTATAAACGAGAAATTCAATTTAAGACTTTTTTAATAAATATAAACCATGAAGGAACATTGTTTCTTTGATATATTCATTGTTCATAATGAGGAATACACCAATTCCTTATCTTCAAACAATATCAAGAATAGTTTAATTAAAAGCGACTTACATTTCTTGGCGAATAAAGTAATTGGATCCCGTGGATGTATCCTTTTGAAATAAGTTTCTGCACGGAATCAGCTACAGAAGGTACTTGTTAGCTTTCCTCATAAGGTTATTGTGGCAATATAAATGCCTTCTATAATAAATCAGTTATGAAGGATTTCCATACATTTAAAGGAATCTTGAATTTGAAGTGGGGGAGGGAGAGGAGGGGGGGGGGGAGGGTGAACAAACAAACTTTGATAAATGATGAGCAAAGTTTCTTGTTTTGTTTTCTCGCTTCGGGGTTGAGACATAGAAAGGAAAATATGACAGGCTGATTGCAGAGTAGCGCCATGATAGATAGCGTTGGCGATCCAATTTTCACCTTGCAAGTCGCTTTAGGGAAAAATAAAATACATAAAATGAATCCCATTTAGAGGGGACGAATTTATGGATTGATAAAACTGATCGAAAAAAAAACGGCAAAGCCTCTTAGAGAGGAAGACCACGTGGTTCCTTCCACCTATCTAGCTCTCATCTTGATTGATTGCTGTTTCACTAAAATTTTCTATTTGAAAAAAAAAATATATATTTAGATAGGGGAAACGGTTTTACTTGGAACACTTTTTACTTATTCTAAATCATTGGCGCATATTTATTTTCTTGTTTCTTTTTTTTGACGTGAATATCTCTTTAAATCTAGACGAGGAGGGGTGAGTGGAGAGAGAAAAAGTAAATCTGACAAAAATGAATTTCATCTTATAATTACAAAATTAAAATTAAAACGAAAAAAATCGTTTCATGGTGACTTGTTTGTAACTAAGATGCCAACTCGGGTCGAGTGAGGGGGGAGGGGGACTGCATTGAGTGCCTCCAAATAAAGTAGCTGATGTAATTATTGCTTTACTAGCCAGTATTGAGTATATAGGAAAGTAGTGTGATGTTTTA
>JAAAKE020094156.1:0-19972 GCA_010014785.2 Anisolabis maritima | reverse complement strand
GTTAGTTTCGAAAAAACGTAATTAAGTCCTCTGGCGGGAAAAAACGAAATGACTTTCCGAACAACCCAATAATATACAAACCTCTTCATTAATAATCTTACTAAAAAACAGGTTTTGAAAGTTTATTATTTAATTTAAATTTTGATTAAATGCTCCTACCCCGTGGCCGAGAGGTTAGAGATAGTTACAATGTCAATCAATATTAATAACCTTAAAAGCCAAGGTGTGTGTGTTTGGATCATAGGCAGTCCAATAAAAATTTACTTAAATCAATTGGATACTAATTGATGTAAACAAATATGCCTGGATAATTTGTATCGAAATAAGTATATACATGAATCTTTTAAAATTCTATATGGCCCAAGATGCCGAAGAGACTTTAAAAAAAACATCGTATTTTTGGCAATAAATGACTCACTCATCTCATGGAACCTTCACTCAAAAAAAAATTTTTTTGAAAAGTTTTGATCTTTGGATTCTCTAAAATCTGGTAATTATTGAAATATCTTAATAGGTATGTTATTAATTTATTAGAGAGGCGTAATATAGCACCTATGTCCAGTTAATAATGCTTTTTTTTTTTAGGATAAACTCATATTACAGTGTCTGCGTCCGGTATATATAAAAACAACCGCCATGTAATAAGTAACAATGAACGTTTTTTACATTTAAAATTATGCCGTGCAAAAAAAATTGTGTACCAGTTGCTGATAAGAATATGTAGCAAAGTGGTGTCAAACAAATAGGCGCCTGGGCCACATCGGCCATAGGCTATTTACGCCTCTGATTTATTATAAATAATATATAATAATAAAATATATAAAAAATAATATAAATAGTTAAAAATATAAATATATAATTTAAAAAAATATATCATTATATCATTCCACATTCACACTCTAATAAGACTGAACCTTAAATTAACAACATTGTCGCTCTTTTATGTATACACTGTTATATGTATTTTAAATACAAGCTGACCATCTTTGGCATTAATACAACGATCAAATTGGACTGATGATGAACTAGTAAATTCATTCAAAATGTCTCATTTTTGAATTTTTATTGAACATCCAGACTGCCTTATTGCTGAACCTCTCTCTTCTCATCTATTAAATATATATATATATATATTTTTAAAAAAAAAGGGCATGTATAACACTTCTGGAATTAACATAAATTTGATCGCGTGTAATGATAATATATTAAATGGAAAACATACCCCAAATTTTAGTAAGATATCGTTGAATATTGTAATTTTAAAATAATTTATTACCAAACATTTTGACTAATCAATTACTTTAAAATTTATGATACCAACTGAAACATAAGATTATTCTTATGACCTAACAAAATTTATTTCCATTTATCCTGTTGGAGGAAAAAGAACATTTGATGATCCTTTCTCTCTCTATGTTAAAATATAAAATATTTTTTATTTCTATCATGGCATAAGTGATTTTTGCAGAAACTCAATATTATGATTTGAATAAAATTATCGTAAGATTTCGTATTAGGATTTTCGGGCTTTAGCATAAAGTATAAAAAAATATATCTTACTGCCTATGATATTCTGTTATGTTCGAGATAATATTGAATAGCTCAAATGTTTCTGCCAGACATTGTATTCATCGTTTCTATGAAAATTTCATTTTCAAGAGTTCATGGACAATAAAAAGAGGACAACGGCGGATTCAGAACATTTTTTCGGAGGGGAGGTTCTTACAATATTCATTACCTTTTGTAATTTAAAAAATACATATTCATTTTAATTTGAAAATTGTCAATATGGATAATAGACCGAATTATGTTACGATTGAAAAGAAATCAAATGGTCTACAATTCCTATTATTTTTTCCAGTCAAATTGATTGCAGATTAGTTACCGAAGCTACAAAATCGGTACGAAAATTTTTTTTCTCTATACCTAATGTTAATAAATAGGTATTCATTTGACACAGATCTACAATTTATATAATAAAGAAAATTTTAATGATTTTTTTTTAAGTCTTTTTTGGCATCAATGACCATTTAGACTTTATCCTTATTTATTTATATTAATTGGTAGCCAATATAATATAAATAATTTTTGTCGCTTATATCAGGAAGTGACTGACTTTGGTAGGTGAGGCGAGACCTCTACTAGGTCTTAGGTTATATAGATTTGCTGGTAGCTCTACTGCACTGGAGAAGTTATAAACTTGTTGGGCAACGGAAAGTAATACCAGTATGCTGCATTATTATTAAAAAAATTATTTAAATATATATTAAATATTTGAAAAATGAATAGCTATTTATCTTATAAAATAATAAAATTAATAATGCAAAAATGTTTCATTTAAATGTATTTTTCCTGGACATTTCATAATTTATTTCTGTTAAAAAAAAGTGTCGTGACTATAAATATAAACGATCTTATTTAACATGTTTAATAAGCACTTCAGCCCATGAATATACATATAAAAAATATCTGTAAAGATATTATGATATCTTTGGCATTTCCGGCAATTACTGATTTGTGGTCATTAGAGATGGTAAAATAAAATTTATGTCTATATAATGAGTGTGTCATTAAGTCGTCGTTTCAATTATAATTTAAGACCTTCTATGTAAAAACATTATAATATTATTTCAAATGACATAAATTATATAACGAAAATTTCTTTGGAAGTAATAGAAGCAGAATTTTTTTTTTTTTTTTTAGAAAAATTAATGTTATCAATTTTTTAAATAAAAGTAAACCTTAGTTAAGCAGAGAGTGGAGGCATTTTCGGAATCTTAGAAATCTTAATTCACTCTAAAAAACATTTCCTCCACCAAGTCACCTAAGGTTATTTACCTAATCACAAGGACAGATTATTCCGAGGTCCTTATTTCCCCGCCAGCTAGATCCTCTCAGGAAGCTGGCTTGACACCTCACCATTTGCATATCGCACCTCGTTTTTTCAAAGAATAACTATGGCAGTAGTGGAGAGGCTAGGATCTAGTCCACTCAGAAAAGTCTCCTCTAGCAGAGTGTTCCCTTGCTGAACTGGCTATTTATTTTTCTAGAAATTTTTTTTCAGATCTATAGGGTGTAGGACCGATACTTTACCACAATATTCATAATTTTTTTCTAGGTCTTCGAGCCATTCTTTCTCATGTTTAGAAGACGGAGGAAAAAACTAGAATATTGTGGAAAAATAAATTTACTTTAGAAAAATCCTTAAACTTTTTTTTCCCGCTCTCTAAAAATAAAAGTGATCCTCGTACCGTACCAACCCATTGCCTTCTCTCTTTCCTTTGGTTAAGTCAGAAAAAAATATAAAGAATTCACATAAATGCCCATATATTTCCGATCATCATTCAAATTTTATATATATATAGAGGAAAACATTAATGTTTCAAAACTCTAGTCCAAAGAATAATGCCGGAAATATAAAAAAATAAAACACGAACATATATATATCATCTATTAATTTGAGACATAGATAAATCCTTACCTTTGGAATTTGATATTTATTAGTAAATCATACATAACACAAGACATCAAATTTCGTAGTCTTTTTCAGATAATTAATTTTCTTCTTTATGTTTTTGAGTAGGTTGAATAATTAACTAATAAGATCAATCAGAAGGTAAAAGTTTATCTATTTCCTAGGTTAACAGATGATAGCTTACCAGTTACTGTAAAAGTGGGAAAATAAAAAATAAAAAAAAAAAAGATTAATCAAAGGATGGATGTTCGTAAAAGTTTTATATATGTTAGAAATATTTTAATTTTGGACTGTTTTTGATAAAGTCAAAATGAAATTTATAAAACTTTCCGGCGGCAATTATAAATAATTTTTTTTTCAAAGAGTTAGTTAACTGGATCCTAGAAACTTTCTAGATTTTCTCTTTTATGTGCCTAAATATGAAAAAAAAAAAAAAGGATTATCTCAACTATATTAAAGCGTAGAGTTACGTATTGAGCTTTTTTGTTTTATGCCAGTTTATTTCGTTGTTCGTCTTTTATATTAACTTATATCTCTATTGGTTGTTTTTAATTAATCTATTTATATTATGATCGATGAACCCCAAACTCCTTGAAAAGCTCTTTTGAAAATTATTCTCTGGTTCGTAACTTTTATTTATAATCCGAAGACTATTCCTTCTAAAAAGCAGTTAAAAAGTTGAGTTGTTACTTCTTTTTTTTTAACGGAAAGTTTTGTAGTCTTGTTTTATTAGTATTAACAATATGGCTATATTTTCTTCTTTTTAGAATTTAATTCATGTCAGTGTTTGAAAAATTTAAAATGTTCAACAATGACACCTTGCTTCCTTACAGCGTAAAGCAAGATAAATTATCAGCCACGTTTACAAGGCAAGTCTAAAGTAGGTTATTAAGAGCCCCCCCCCCCCTTCCAAACTCAGAAATTCACAGAGCTGAAAATAAAACCAGACTATGGATGTACACAGCTACACTTATATATTTAAGCGCGAAATAGAAGTTGCATGTTAATTTAATAGGAATGATTATTACTTTTACTTGTATTAATATATATACATTTTTCTATATTCTAATATTACCTCGTACTCCGCTAAAAGATTCAGATAATTTAGTATTCAGGGCAGGCTGAAACTTTGATTTCCTAAGCTCAAGTCCCGTGCTCAAAGTGGCCTCGCTTCCGCTATCAAACAAGAGATAATATTGGATCAGGAGAAGTAAAAAAGATTGTAGGTTGTGCCCTACTCAGGAGGTCGTCTGCTCAGATGACGAACAACGAGTTCCTCGAGCTAAGGAATTTTTTTCACCTCTGTCTTCCCCCTTCCTGTATGGGTGACTGCTCGATGAGCAGGCTTGTTTTTCTTCTCGCTGATGAATTTTTTTAAAAGTCTTTTCGGCATTTGTGACCATTTTGACTTTAAATGATATATAATTCATTGATGACTTATTTTGAAAATATTTAAAGACGCCATTATAAATTTTTCCCCTAATACTTCTTCAACGGTGATAATTAAAATGTTTTGCTACTTCTTACTTCTTAAACGTTTTGGTTGCATGACTTCGTGGACATCGTTCACATCATCGGTCACAACTCATAATTGAAGAAGACGTGGTCTCTCAACGGCCATTTTCTCAGGTGGAGTCGGTTATCTTCGGATTGAGTCACTTTGTGCAGGATAGCGGGGAAAATTACATTCATTCGCACCTTAATATAATTAAATTGTTAACTGGTGAGTACGTGGCAATCATGAATTACTCTAAAACTAAGACCCATTCACACTTTTAACAACTTCGGATGATATGTTTATTTAATTTCATTTCTTATTTTACAATATTTTGCAACTTCTTGTAACTTTAGCATTTCTTTAGTCCCTCTGTGATGGTTGTTTGATTGATTTGCTTCTTTTAGTATGAGTAGAAAGCTTAATTTAGAAATAAAATCTTTTTAATAAATAGCAACCTAGATATTATATATACGCTTTTTAATATCATGATTATCTCATTATTCTGTGAAAATACAAATACGTATTTAACCCTTTTTAGTAAAATATGTGCTTTCGGTATTTTTATTTTGGAATTTTATATCCGGTTGAGCTGAAAGTGTGCATTCGCCTGATACATACTACATATATAAATGGGGAGAGGCCTATCTTTACAAACAATTACATTCTCTGTTGCAATGCGGATTCACTTTTAATAGTTTTGTCAAATGCATAACTCTAAACAAGAACAAAATATGTTGACGATTTTACAATGCGTGTATCTATGTTTATATACTCAGAAATTGCTTTAATTTCAAGCAATAATTATAATAATTGAAATTTTAAATGTATATAAGAGAAATATGTTTTATTTAAACATCAACATAACACCTTGTCATTAATGTGATGGTAATAAATAAATTGCATAAAGAGTTGTGATCCTATTGAAAAGAAATGGAAAATTACATCCGCCGAATTTTTTTTTTCTTTATTTATTCTATAATATGTACAGATTTGGAATCAATTTATTTATTTCTTTTTTTTTTTTTTACGATTACATTAACTTTACCTAACTAAACTTCGGTTGGTTAACAAAGTTAAAAATGGAATACTTAATTCTATTAAAGTTGTGAAAAAATAAAGAAAATATTATATTTAGTGAATTAAAAAAAAGTCAACCTTTGAGCTTAATAATAATCTTTACCATATATGAGTTTTTTCTAAATAATCATGAATCAATTGATAGGCACATTGATTCGCTTTTTTTTTCTCTAATATAATTGGTTCGATGTTTTGTTTGGCTTCTTTCTCATTTAAATTTTAAATAAGTGGCATTTATCAACATAAAAAAAATCTATTTAGTGAATAATCTTTTTTTTTTCAATTAATTTAAATTTAGAATGTAACATATTAGCTCTGTTTTACTTCATTAATATACATAATTGTTAGACGAATAAACGCGCAGGGATTATTATAATCCATTATTAAAGCAGCGGTTGCCAATCTTTCGGACCTCTGGTCCACTAAATTCAGAATTTAAAATCTCGCGGACCACTAATATGAATTTTTTTTGTAAAATAATGATCAGAGAACTTGCAATTTATTAATATGAAATGCATCTATTTAATATAATAAAATTATAAATGCTTATTTAATCATAACAAAATCTTTAAATGATGTTACAAAAATATTACAAAATAATTGAAGCTTATTTAAGTATTACGCATTTTGTTTCTGCTTGTGCGAAAGAAGTTTATCAATTTTTGTTTCCAAGGGCGTTACTACAAGACGAAGAGCCATTTTTATTTCAAGCCGAGTTTTAATTATGTCACAGTTCGGTAGTTTCCAGTTAATTTTAAAAATATAATTTATTTAACGCGTTTGTAACTTTGTACTTTTCAAATGAAATTGTATTAAAAACAGAAAAATATCATTCAAAATATAAGAATTTCTAAGAATATTATTTGTATAATTATTAATAAAGCATAAAAAGTACAAATGTATAAATTTTTCCGCGGACCACCGGTTGGCAACCGATACATTTAAGAGGTCTTAACAATAAATATCTTTATTTCATATCAAGAAGACGAATTTCAAGAAATGGACAAAAAAAAAAGAAACTAAATAATAAAGAAAAGAAGAAAATAGATCTCTAGACTAGATATCTTAAATTAAAGTTATTGAGGATGCGACTTTTGATGATTTCTTCAGAACAAACAAAGAACTTAAATCTTAATGCTTACTCTCTTTGCTTTAGATCTTCTCTTCAGATGTTGCAGGAACAATTTGAAAGTGGAAATCATTTTGTTTTTAATTGCCTGTTCGGACGACCAGTCTCAGGGAAAATACACTCTAATTTGTTTTCTAAAACTTCCTGAAGCCAATTTTCTTTTAAATTAAAAACATCTGAGAATGCGCAAAGCTGCCAAAGGCCTGTGGAATTGCTCGCTTCGCTCGCAATTCTTATCTAAATGCAGAGTTCACTCACTTTCTCATCTCCCTCGCAATAGTTTTAAAATAATAATGTAGATTTATAGATGTTGGTAAAAATAGAGATACTTTAGAAAATTTCAAAATTTCAGCGGTCATTTTGACCATGTTGCCAAGTTCCGATTTTTTTGCAGTTTTGAACTCTATTTTTTGTGCTTCATCCGAAACGATAGTCAAAATTTTAAAATTCGAAAAAAATTGTAGACAAACATACAGAGACAATAACAAATTTTTCAAGTTCGTTGAAAAAAAAAACTGATTCGAAACGCTGTAGTTACACCAGATTTACAACAAATATCTATCTATTTAAATGGAGACACTGAAAAATTCATAGGATGTCTTGAAATAATATTTGATACTCTTCTTTATCTTTTTTTGAGGTAAACAATTGGTAAACATATTCTATCTTGCCACCGTTCATCAACAATAATGATTTAATAATGAACTTCCAAAGAAGCAAAGATCTCTCGGATTCATCTTGGCTGGTAGAGAGAGAAAAAAGTTGAAAAAAGGGGAGTCGGACAAAATAAGATACTCTACACTTGTACGCTTTCGTGGATGATGCTATCTCATAGATAAAAGGTAAAGAACTTGTGAGAATAAGTCTGAATTAGCTTGTTTTGTACTAGTAAGAATTACTTTTTCTTTCTGAAAAGCCGTCAAGTCGTGCTTATAATTTTATGATTTTTTACATGATTAGTATTATATAGCCCTACCCTAATAAACACAACCGAAAACTGTCATTTTACAGTTATTTCCGTACATAAACTTCTAATAATTTCATTTTAAATATATTCCGTTAACTCGATCGTTTTCTCAAAAATGCAGTTGGACAAAAAGCGGTAATACACCGTTCAGACAAAACGAGGCATCCTATTTTGAAATTCTGAATGCATCTGCATTTATTTGAATATAATCAAAAAGTAAGCGGTCCAGCAATTCAATGGGCTGATGATTTCAAGAAAACTTAAATGAACTAGCAAGAATTTCTACAGAGTGGCTTTTGGAAGAGGTACTAAGAGAGAAAATTTATATAAAGAAAAAAATATAATGACTACCTAATCATTGCAGTGGTTCATTGTGTGTGTTTAAAGTAGAAAAGAAATGTAAAGCATTTCATTCACCGACATATTCCATGGATGAAAGGAGGTTTTAAATAATAAAATCCCAAGTACAGCAAACAACGTTGCGTGAAGTATAAATATTATTCAAACTTTTTTAACTTTACCAGATACCTATCAATAGTTTATTTTAAAATTATATTTAGAGGGACTATTAATTTTTCATAGAGCTGATCAATAATTTTCCCAGGTAGGTGGGGGTGGGGGTTGATTACAAGTGTTTTGCTAGGCTTTGTTAAAACAACTTGGCAGCACAGGATGAGTCACTAGTCAGCAGATCGATGCGGACACAAGAAGACAACACCCAGGTAGAGTAGGGTCACGTTATTGGGGCCCACAAGTGCACTTTGCAATACACCTTTTTCAATTAGCATGAACGTTTAAATAATTAAACACAAATTACAAATAGCAGTAGAAATCTACTTTCCGTTTTGTCGTTCTATTTTTAGAGGAGTTTTAATGTAAATTACTCGAGTATCATGACTGTCAGAGAGAGCACGATATTTTAACATTTATTATAGAACTTTTTAATGAGAAACAGAGTGTTGGATTTACGAGCAGTTTATTCCTATATTGACATGATACAGTCATCATTGTCAATTATAGAGATGATAGTGAAGTGATGATTACAGGGATATAGCAATAATTTATTAAAAGGTTAATGATTCAATCACATTTGTGTTAGAGAAGAAAAAAATTTATTTAAACATTAAATGTTTTAAATATTATACAATAAATAACTCTAAAATTGGGTGAAACTCCTACCAGAAGAACGACGAGATCTTATAAATACGACCTTCGCACAATGAGAAAATTAATTTATATTAAATAATAATAATAATAATAATAATATCTGGTACCTCCTAAAAAAGAAAACAATTAGATTATTGTGGATCTGTTTAAATGTACACTTACTAAGCAAGAGATAGAAAGGAAAGTAAGTAAAGTGAGCGAAATTTCCCCCAACTCACACAAATTTCTATGCATACTAGTAACCGGAAGTGGGTCACGTGTCATTTTTCTCTACAAAGAGAGGGG
Organism: Anisolabis maritima; assembly: GCA_010014785.2. Lineage (NCBI taxonomy): Eukaryota > Metazoa > Arthropoda > Insecta > Dermaptera > Anisolabididae > Anisolabis > Anisolabis maritima. The sequence continues at coordinate 10,374 of JAAAKE020094156.1, read as the reverse complement.
TTAAACGATATGAAATTTAAAGCTCTTAATGAGCTGGGTTCATATCTGTCTTCAGTTAAGCTCTATGACAAATACAAAAATCGTATGTTTCGTTTTCGTTATTAAGATTTTAATTAAATCAAATCTGCAACCAGTGTATTGTGAATCTCGGTATACTTATTATTTGACATGTAGGAAATATAAAAAAACCCACCATTAAGATAATCATCTTTTTCTGTTTTTATTAAATATAATAGATTAATATAAAATTTTACATTTCTTAGATCCAGGATTCAATAAGGCTTGTCGTAGTAAACTCGAAAAGAGCTCTGATTGTAAAATAATCAAAGAGAATAAATATATAATAAACTATTATATATTTGGCATGGAAATAATAAAAATATTCCAAGGTAATTCAAAAATTCTGAGATGCCAAATATATATAATAGTTTATTATATATTTATTCTCTTTGATTATTTTACAATCAGAGCTCTTTTCGAGTTTACTACGACAAGCCTTATTGAATCCTGGATCTAAGAAATGTAAAATTTTATATTAATCTATTATATTTAATAAAAACAGAAAAAGATGATTATCTTAATGGTGGGTTTTTTTATATTTCCTACATGTCAAATAATAAGTATACCGAGATTCACAATACACTGGTTGCAGATTTGATTTAATTAAAATCTTAATAACGAAAACGAAACATACGATTTTTGTATTTGTCATAGAGCTTAACTGAAGACAGATATGAACCCAGCTCATTAAGAGCTTTAAATTTCATATCGTTTAACCCCTCTCTTTGTAGAGAAAAATGACACGTGACCCACTTCCGGTTACTAGTATGCATAGAAATTTGTGTGAGTTGGGGGAAATTTCGCTCACTTTACTTACTTTCCTTTCTATCTCTTGCTTAGTAAGTGTACATTTAAACAGATCCACAATAATCTAATTGTTTTCTTTTTTAGGAGGTACCAGATATTATTATTATTATTATTATTATTTAATATAAATTAATTTTCTCATTGTGCGAAGGTCGTATTTATAAGATCTCGTCGTTCTTCTGGTAGGAGTTTCACCCAATTTTAGAGTTATTTATTGTATAATATTTAAAACATTTAATGTTTAAATAAATTTTTTTCTTCTCTAACACAAATGTGATTGAATCATTAACCTTTTAATAAATTATTGCTATATCCCTGTAATCATCACTTCACTATCATCTCTATAATTGACAATGATGACTGTATCATGTCAATATAGGAATAAACTGCTCGTAAATCCAACACTCTGTTTCTCATTAAAAAGTTCTATAATAAATGTTAAAATATCGTGCTCTCTCTGACAGTCATGATACTCGAGTAATTTACATTAAAACTCCTCTAAAAATAGAACGACAAAACGGAAAGTAGATTTCTACTGCTATTTGTAATTTGTGTTTAATTATTTAAACGTTCATGCTAATTGAAAAAGGTGTATTGCAAAGTGCACTTGTGGGCCCCAATAACGTGACCCTACTCTACCTGGGTGTTGTCTTCTTGTGTCCGCATCGATCTGCTGACTAGTGACTCATCCTGTGCTGCCAAGTTGTTTTAACAAAGCCTAGCAAAACACTTGTAATCAACCCCCACCCCCACCTACCTGGGAAAATTATTGATCAGCTCTATGAAAAATTAATAGTCCCTCTAAATATAATTTTAAAATAAACTATTGATAGGTATCTGGTAAAGTTAAAAAAGTTTGAATAATATTTATACTTCACGCAACGTTGTTTGCTGTACTTGGGATTTTATTATTTAAAACCTCCTTTCATCCATGGAATATGTCGGTGAATGAAATGCTTTACATTTCTTTTCTACTTTAAACACACACAATGAACCACTGCAATGATTAGGTAGTCATTATATTTTTTTCTTTATATAAATTTTCTCTCTTAGTACCTCTTCCAAAAGCCACTCTGTAGAAATTCTTGCTAGTTCATTTAAGTTTTCTTGAAATCATCAGCCCATTGAATTGCTGGACCGCTTACTTTTTGATTATATTCAAATAAATGCAGATGCATTCAGAATTTCAAAATAGGATGCCTCGTTTTGTCTGAACGGTGTATTACCGCTTTTTGTCCAACTGCATTTTTGAGAAAACGATCGAGTTAACGGAATATATTTAAAATGAAATTATTAGAAGTTTATGTACGGAAATAACTGTAAAATGACAGTTTTCGGTTGTGTTTATTAGGGTAGGGCTATATAATACTAATCATGTAAAAAATCATAAAATTATAAGCACGACTTGACGGCTTTTCAGAAAGAAAAAGTAATTCTTACTAGTACAAAACAAGCTAATTCAGACTTATTCTCACAAGTTCTTTACCTTTTATCTATGAGATAGCATCATCCACGAAAGCGTACAAGTGTAGAGTATCTTATTTTGTCCGACTCCCCTTTTTTCAACTTTTTTCTCTCTCTACCAGCCAAGATGAATCCGAGAGATCTTTGCTTCTTTGGAAGTTCATTATTAAATCATTATTGTTGATGAACGGTGGCAAGATAGAATATGTTTACCAATTGTTTACCTCAAAAAAAGATAAAGAAGAGTATCAAATATTATTTCAAGACATCCTATGAATTTTTCAGTGTCTCCATTTAAATAGATAGATATTTGTTGTAAATCTGGTGTAACTACAGCGTTTCGAATCAGTTTTTTTTTTCAACGAACTTGAAAAATTTGTTATTGTCTCTGTATGTTTGTCTACAATTTTTTTCGAATTTTAAAATTTTGACTATCGTTTCGGATGAAGCACAAAAAATAGAGTTCAAAACTGCAAAAAAATCGGAACTTGGCAACATGGTCAAAATGACCGCTGAAATTTTGAAATTTTCTAAAGTATCTCTATTTTTACCAACATCTATAAATCTACATTATTATTTTAAAACTATTGCGAGGGAGATGAGAAAGTGAGTGAACTCTGCATTTAGATAAGAATTGCGAGCGAAGCGAGCAATTCCACAGGCCTTTGGCAGCTTTGCGCATTCTCAGATGTTTTTAATTTAAAAGAAAATTGGCTTCAGGAAGTTTTAGAAAACAAATTAGAGTGTATTTTCCCTGAGACTGGTCGTCCGAACAGGCAATTAAAAACAAAATGATTTCCACTTTCAAATTGTTCCTGCAACATCTGAAGAGAAGATCTAAAGCAAAGAGAGTAAGCATTAAGATTTAAGTTCTTTGTTTGTTCTGAAGAAATCATCAAAAGTCGCATCCTCAATAACTTTAATTTAAGATATCTAGTCTAGAGATCTATTTTCTTCTTTTCTTTATTATTTAGTTTCTTTTTTTTTTGTCCATTTCTTGAAATTCGTCTTCTTGATATGAAATAAAGATATTTATTGTTAAGACCTCTTAAATGTATCGGTTGCCAACCGGTGGTCCGCGGAAAAATTTATACATTTGTACTTTTTATGCTTTATTAATAATTATACAAATAATATTCTTAGAAATTCTTATATTTTGAATGATATTTTTCTGTTTTTAATACAATTTCATTTGAAAAGTACAAAGTTACAAACGCGTTAAATAAATTATATTTTTAAAATTAACTGGAAACTACCGAACTGTGACATAATTAAAACTCGGCTTGAAATAAAAATGGCTCTTCGTCTTGTAGTAACGCCCTTGGAAACAAAAATTGATAAACTTCTTTCGCACAAGCAGAAACAAAATGCGTAATACTTAAATAAGCTTCAATTATTTTGTAATATTTTTGTAACATCATTTAAAGATTTTGTTATGATTAAATAAGCATTTATAATTTTATTATATTAAATAGATGCATTTCATATTAATAAATTGCAAGTTCTCTGATCATTATTTTACAAAAAAAATTCATATTAGTGGTCCGCGAGATTTTAAATTCTGAATTTAGTGGACCAGAGGTCCGAAAGATTGGCAACCGCTGCTTTAATAATGGATTATAATAATCCCTGCGCGTTTATTCGTCTAACAATTATGTATATTAATGAAGTAAAACAGAGCTAATATGTTACATTCTAAATTTAAATTAATTGAAAAAAAAAAGATTATTCACTAAATAGATTTTTTTTATGTTGATAAATGCCACTTATTTAAAATTTAAATGAGAAAGAAGCCAAACAAAACATCGAACCAATTATATTAGAGAAAAAAAAAGCGAATCAATGTGCCTATCAATTGATTCATGATTATTTAGAAAAAACTCATATATGGTAAAGATTATTATTAAGCTCAAAGGTTGACTTTTTTTTAATTCACTAAATATAATATTTTCTTTATTTTTTCACAACTTTAATAGAATTAAGTATTCCATTTTTAACTTTGTTAACCAACCGAAGTTTAGTTAGGTAAAGTTAATGTAATCGTAAAAAAAAAAAAAAGAAATAAATAAATTGATTCCAAATCTGTACATATTATAGAATAAATAAAGAAAAAAAAAATTCGGCGGATGTAATTTTCCATTTCTTTTCAATAGGATCACAACTCTTTATGCAATTTATTTATTACCATCACATTAATGACAAGGTGTTATGTTGATGTTTAAATAAAACATATTTCTCTTATATACATTTAAAATTTCAATTATTATAATTATTGCTTGAAATTAAAGCAATTTCTGAGTATATAAACATAGATACACGCATTGTAAAATCGTCAACATATTTTGTTCTTGTTTAGAGTTATGCATTTGACAAAACTATTAAAAGTGAATCCGCATTGCAACAGAGAATGTAATTGTTTGTAAAGATAGGCCTCTCCCCATTTATATATGTAGTATGTATCAGGCGAATGCACACTTTCAGCTCAACCGGATATAAAATTCCAAAATAAAAATACCGAAAGCACATATTTTACTAAAAAGGGTTAAATACGTATTTGTATTTTCACAGAATAATGAGATAATCATGATATTAAAAAGCGTATATATAATATCTAGGTTGCTATTTATTAAAAAGATTTTATTTCTAAATTAAGCTTTCTACTCATACTAAAAGAAGCAAATCAATCAAACAACCATCACAGAGGGACTAAAGAAATGCTAAAGTTACAAGAAGTTGCAAAATATTGTAAAATAAGAAATGAAATTAAATAAACATATCATCCGAAGTTGTTAAAAGTGTGAATGGGTCTTAGTTTTAGAGTAATTCATGATTGCCACGTACTCACCAGTTAACAATTTAATTATATTAAGGTGCGAATGAATGTAATTTTCCCCGCTATCCTGCACAAAGTGACTCAATCCGAAGATAACCGACTCCACCTGAGAAAATGGCCGTTGAGAGACCACGTCTTCTTCAATTATGAGTTGTGACCGATGATGTGAACGATGTCCACGAAGTCATGCAACCAAAACGTTTAAGAAGTAAGAAGTAGCAAAACATTTTAATTATCACCGTTGAAGAAGTATTAGGGGAAAAATTTATAATGGCGTCTTTAAATATTTTCAAAATAAGTCATCAATGAATTATATATCATTTAAAGTCAAAATGGTCACAAATGCCGAAAAGACTTTTAAAAAAATTCATCAGCGAGAAGAAAAACAAGCCTGCTCATCGAGCAGTCACCCATACAGGAAGGGGGAAGACAGAGGTGAAAAAAATTCCTTAGCTCGAGGAACTCGTTGTTCGTCATCTGAGCAGACGACCTCCTGAGTAGGGCACAACCTACAATCTTTTTTACTTCTCCTGATCCAATATTATCTCTTGTTTGATAGCGGAAGCGAGGCCACTTTGAGCACGGGACTTGAGCTTAGGAAATCAAAGTTTCAGCCTGCCCTGAATACTAAATTATCTGAATCTTTTAGCGGAGTACGAGGTAATATTAGAATATAGAAAAATGTATATATATTAATACAAGTAAAAGTAATAATCATTCCTATTAAATTAACATGCAACTTCTATTTCGCGCTTAAATATATAAGTGTAGCTGTGTACATCCATAGTCTGGTTTTATTTTCAGCTCTGTGAATTTCTGAGTTTGGAAGGGGGGGGGGGGCTCTTAATAACCTACTTTAGACTTGCCTTGTAAACGTGGCTGATAATTTATCTTGCTTTACGCTGTAAGGAAGCAAGGTGTCATTGTTGAACATTTTAAATTTTTCAAACACTGACATGAATTAAATTCTAAAAAGAAGAAAATATAGCCATATTGTTAATACTAATAAAACAAGACTACAAAACTTTCCGTTAAAAAAAAAGAAGTAACAACTCAACTTTTTAACTGCTTTTTAGAAGGAATAGTCTTCGGATTATAAATAAAAGTTACGAACCAGAGAATAATTTTCAAAAGAGCTTTTCAAGGAGTTTGGGGTTCATCGATCATAATATAAATAGATTAATTAAAAACAACCAATAGAGATATAAGTTAATATAAAAGACGAACAACGAAATAAACTGGCATAAAACAAAAAAGCTCAATACGTAACTCTACGCTTTAATATAGTTGAGATAATCCTTTTTTTTTTTTTTCATATTTAGGCACATAAAAGAGAAAATCTAGAAAGTTTCTAGGATCCAGTTAACTAACTCTTTGAAAAAAAAATTATTTATAATTGCCGCCGGAAAGTTTTATAAATTTCATTTTGACTTTATCAAAAACAGTCCAAAATTAAAATATTTCTAACATATATAAAACTTTTACGAACATCCATCCTTTGATTAATCTTTTTTTTTTTTATTTTTTATTTTCCCACTTTTACAGTAACTGGTAAGCTATCATCTGTTAACCTAGGAAATAGATAAACTTTTACCTTCTGATTGATCTTATTAGTTAATTATTCAACCTACTCAAAAACATAAAGAAGAAAATTAATTATCTGAAAAAGACTACGAAATTTGATGTCTTGTGTTATGTATGATTTACTAATAAATATCAAATTCCAAAGGTAAGGATTTATCTATGTCTCAAATTAATAGATGATATATATATGTTCGTGTTTTATTTTTTTATATTTCCGGCATTATTCTTTGGACTAGAGTTTTGAAACATTAATGTTTTCCTCTATATATATATAAAATTTGAATGATGATCGGAAATATATGGGCATTTATGTGAATTCTTTATATTTTTTTCTGACTTAACCAAAGGAAAGAGAGAAGGCAATGGGTTGGTACGGTACGAGGATCACTTTTATTTTTAGAGAGCGGGAAAAAAAAGTTTAAGGATTTTTCTAAAGTAAATTTATTTTTCCACAATATTCTAGTTTTTTCCTCCGTCTTCTAAACATGAGAAAGAATGGCTCGAAGACCTAGAAAAAAATTATGAATATTGTGGTAAAGTATCGGTCCTACACCCTATAGATCTGAAAAAAAATTTCTAGAAAAATAAATAGCCAGTTCAGCAAGGGAACACTCTGCTAGAGGAGACTTTTCTGAGTGGACTAGATCCTAGCCTCTCCACTACTGCCATAGTTATTCTTTGAAAAAACGAGGTGCGATATGCAAATGGTGAGGTGTCAAGCCAGCTTCCTGAGAGGATCTAGCTGGCGGGGAAATAAGGACCTCGGAATAATCTGTCCTTGTGATTAGGTAAATAACCTTAGGTGACTTGGTGGAGGAAATGTTTTTTAGAGTGAATTAAGATTTCTAAGATTCCGAAAATGCCTCCACTCTCTGCTTAACTAAGGTTTACTTTTATTTAAAAAATTGATAACATTAATTTTTCTAAAAAAAAAAAAAAAAATTCTGCTTCTATTACTTCCAAAGAAATTTTCGTTATATAATTTATGTCATTTGAAATAATATTATAATGTTTTTACATAGAAGGTCTTAAATTATAATTGAAACGACGACTTAATGACACACTCATTATATAGACATAAATTTTATTTTACCATCTCTAATGACCACAAATCAGTAATTGCCGGAAATGCCAAAGATATCATAATATCTTTACAGATATTTTTTATATGTATATTCATGGGCTGAAGTGCTTATTAAACATGTTAAATAAGATCGTTTATATTTATAGTCACGACACTTTTTTTTAACAGAAATAAATTATGAAATGTCCAGGAAAAATACATTTAAATGAAACATTTTTGCATTATTAATTTTATTATTTTATAAGATAAATAGCTATTCATTTTTCAAATATTTAATATATATTTAAATAATTTTTTTAATAATAATGCAGCATACTGGTATTACTTTCCGTTGCCCAACAAGTTTATAACTTCTCCAGTGCAGTAGAGCTACCAGCAAATCTATATAACCTAAGACCTAGTAGAGGTCTCGCCTCACCTACCAAAGTCAGTCACTTCCTGATATAAGCGACAAAAATTATTTATATTATATTGGCTACCAATTAATATAAATAAATAAGGATAAAGTCTAAATGGTCATTGATGCCAAAAAAGACTTAAAAAAAAATCATTAAAATTTTCTTTATTATATAAATTGTAGATCTGTGTCAAATGAATACCTATTTATTAACATTAGGTATAGAGAAAAAAAATTTTCGTACCGATTTTGTAGCTTCGGTAACTAATCTGCAATCAATTTGACTGGAAAAAATAATAGGAATTGTAGACCATTTGATTTCTTTTCAATCGTAACATAATTCGGTCTATTATCCATATTGACAATTTTCAAATTAAAATGAATATGTATTTTTTAAATTACAAAAGGTAATGAATATTGTAAGAACCTCCCCTCCGAAAAAATGTTCTGAATCCGCCGTTGTCCTCTTTTTATTGTCCATGAACTCTTGAAAATGAAATTTTCATAGAAACGATGAATACAATGTCTGGCAGAAACATTTGAGCTATTCAATATTATCTCGAACATAACAGAATATCATAGGCAGTAAGATATATTTTTTTATACTTTATGCTAAAGCCCGAAAATCCTAATACGAAATCTTACGATAATTTTATTCAAATCATAATATTGAGTTTCTGCAAAAATCACTTATGCCATGATAGAAATAAAAAATATTTTATATTTTAACATAGAGAGAGAAAGGATCATCAAATGTTCTTTTTCCTCCAACAGGATAAATGGAAATAAATTTTGTTAGGTCATAAGAATAATCTTATGTTTCAGTTGGTATCATAAATTTTAAAGTAATTGATTAGTCAAAATGTTTGGTAATAAATTATTTTAAAATTACAATATTCAACGATATCTTACTAAAATTTGGGGTATGTTTTCCATTTAATATATTATCATTACACGCGATCAAATTTATGTTAATTCCAGAAGTGTTATACATGCCCTTTTTTTTTAAAAATATATATATATATATATTTAATAGATGAGAAGAGAGAGGTTCAGCAATAAGGCAGTCTGGATGTTCAATAAAAATTCAAAAATGAGACATTTTGAATGAATTTACTAGTTCATCATCAGTCCAATTTGATCGTTGTATTAATGCCAAAGATGGTCAGCTTGTATTTAAAATACATATAACAGTGTATACATAAAAGAGCGACAATGTTGTTAATTTAAGGTTCAGTCTTATTAGAGTGTGAATGTGGAATGATATAATGATATATTTTTTTAAATTATATATTTATATTTTTAACTATTTATATTATTTTTTATATATTTTATTATTATATATTATTTATAATAAATCAGAGGCGTAAATAGCCTATGGCCGATGTGGCCCAGGCGCCTATTTGTTTGACACCACTTTGCTACATATTCTTATCAGCAACTGGTACACAATTTTTTTTGCACGGCATAATTTTAAATGTAAAAAACGTTCATTGTTACTTATTACATGGCGGTTGTTTTTATATATACCGGACGCAGACACTGTAATATGAGTTTATCCTAAAAAAAAAAAGCATTATTAACTGGACATAGGTGCTATATTACGCCTCTCTAATAAATTAATAACATACCTATTAAGATATTTCAATAATTACCAGATTTTAGAGAATCCAAAGATCAAAACTTTTCAAAAAAATTTTTTTTTGAGTGAAGGTTCCATGAGATGAGTGAGTCATTTATTGCCAAAAATACGATGTTTTTTTTAAAGTCTCTTCGGCATCTTGGGCCATATAGAATTTTAAAAGATTCATGTATATACTTATTTCGATACAAATTATCCAGGCATATTTGTTTACATCAATTAGTATCCAATTGATTTAAGTAAATTTTTATTGGACTGCCTATGATCCAAACACACACACCTTGGCTTTTAAGGTTATTAATATTGATTGACATTGTAACTATCTCTAACCTCTCGGCCACGGGGTAGGAGCATTTAATCAAAATTTAAATTAAATAATAAACTTTCAAAACCTGTTTTTTAGTAAGATTATTAATGAAGAGGTTTGTATATTATTGGGTTGTTCGGAAAGTCATTTCGTTTTTTCCCGCCAGAGGACTTAATTACGTTTTTTCGAAACTAAC
>JAAAKE020094145.1:0-19975 GCA_010014785.2 Anisolabis maritima | reverse complement strand
AGAGCTAGAGGACTAGGTTCAGGTACCAAAATCAGTAATTCGCGACCCCTAGGGGATAAAAAGTTATTTTAATTGGCTATCAATTAATTTAAACAAGGATGGAGTCTCAGATACCAATAAAAACTTAAAACGAAAGAAAACTGCATTGCCCCCCCCCCCCCCCGGGGGGCCAAGGTAATGATGGGTTCAAATCCCAGGTAAAATTTATTTAAATCATTTGGATACCAAGTGTTAAATAAATATGCCTGGATAATGGTATCGTAAAAAACATATATTAATGTGTTTAAGTCTATATGGTCTACAATGTCGGAAAATATTTTGTTTAAATCTTGTTTTATATCAAACATTGGAATTTTTTTTATTTTATTTTATTTACGTTTAACTAAGTGGTTATTATTTCAAAATTATATAGAATTAAAAATATTTATAATTTAGAAATTTTTTTAAATTAATTTATTATTTATATTAATAATTTATTTCGAGTTTTTTTTTTTTTTTAATAATGTTGTGATTGTTAGGTGTTATATGTCGATTACATGTGCGTGAGTTTGGCGCATGGGGAGGGGCAATATAGCAAATCACATTAAATGTTCCATTTGCGATGTTGCCATTTTCATAAAGCGTCTCTCACTTGATGCTCGTGTAAAGGCTCGACTTTCGGTATACCATGAGATCATCTCGGAAAAAACTTTTATTCATTCTTTTTCACTTTGTGATAGTGATAGTTTCTTGGAGAAAGTTATATGAATTTTCAATTGGATCTTAGTTTTTTTTTTGTCTATCCCTTTTTCAATGATCGAATAGATTTTTTTAAATAAAAATATTAAATGTCACTTACAAGTGAATCGTAAGTTGGTCGTTTTTTGTTTTGTTAATTAATACTATTATGGGTATCAAAAATAAGTAAACAAACTCTTTTATCTCATCTTAATACATAAACGATGTTCATGAAAACCAAATCACTAAATTCATTCATAATGTTTTACATACTATGAAATTTTCTGTTTTTGGATTTTTGCTGTTCTCCTAATTATTAAGATGAAACAAAAGATTAGATAGATATTTTTAATACGCATAATAAATTAAATTACATTTTTTATGGTCTTTTTGGCAACTTAAACCATAAAGTAATAAGTCATAAAATATAAGATCAATCAGGGTAATCTTTCAAAAACCCTGAATAAACTTTAATAATTATGCGTGAAGTGTAAAAAACTTACGTCTGAAGAAATATAAATTATGCAAATAAATTAAGGGGTTGTTTCGAGGGTAATAACCTCACGAGCTCCTTAAATGTCAATTTAAAAAATATGTATTTAAAATGCACTAAAAAGTGAAAAATAACTTTCTAAAAGTTGATTCAATATTATAATTAATTTCCCATGAATAATTTAAAAAATTTTATAAAATAATTTTCCTTTATTTAATGCAAATGTTTTTTTTTAATTTATACTTTTTACTTCTATTTATTTTATAAAAAAACAAAAAATTTTCAGAGCTGGCCACTAGAAGCTTTGCAATCCCTGTCAATTTCATACTAAACTAAACTAAGTTATTATTTAGTTATTTTGATTTTCTGGTTTGAACTTCAAATAAAGTACCGCTCTAAATGGATTGATTTTTGCTTCGTTTTAATTTGCGTTGTCTAAGAATTTTTTAATCCATATTGCTGGTTCAAACGTTTCCTATACTTAGCCCCTCCATCAAAATGTGTAATATTCAGTTTTATATATGAATTTTTATTTTTCAGGTTTTGGTGCACCAGTTCCTCGTACTACTGCAGGTCGAGTCTCTGCAGTGGTTTTTGCGGCAGTTGGAATTCCACTCCATCTGATTCTAGTCCTCAATATTGGCCAATTGGCAGCTTGTCTTTTGTTATCTTTGGCTGCACGCCGGCATCGGCATGGAGTTGGACTTCCAGTAGCATTAGTTCATTGCTGTTGTAGTAAATACTTAAGTAAGTTTAAATACCCTCCTCCCCCGTGACCAAGAGGTTATGGATACTGACTGACCTTGTCAATATTGATAACCTTAAAAGCTAAGAGTTATGGGTTCGGATCCCGGGCAGTTCAATGGAAATTTATTTACATCAATTGTATACCAATTGATATAAATGAATATGCCTGGATTACAAGTATCGTAATTTAAATAAATGTGTATCGTTTCATGTCTCTATGGCCTCGGATGCCGAAGACTAAAAAAAGTATAATTAGAACCTCCACCCATAGCCGAGGTTTCTTTTTTAGTCTTTTTGGCATCTGAGGCCATATAGACTTTAAACAATTCAATTATTTATTTATATACGATTCAAATTATCAGGGCATATTTTATTTATATCAATTGGTATCTAGTTGATTTAAATAAATATTCATCGAACTGCCTGAAAAAAAAGTTTATATCTGAATGATTAGTAAAAGGTCCACTGTTAGATTCTAGAAAACATGACATTGATCCTTGTGACTCAGTTACAGATAGATAATAATAACAAAAGATGGGATGATGTTATTTCCAGACAGTCATAATATAAATGGATAGCCTTTGGATCTTTAATAATCGATATCTTTCGAGATGTTTCGAAGTAAGTTTATTGACTGTGATTGATTAAATAGACTTGTAAGCAATATGAGACTTCACTTAAGATTCAACAATATCATATGTATATTATTTTAATGTATGTAAAATTACTCTGATCACCTTTGTGCATTATATGACTAAACAATTTTGACTAAAGATAAGCAAATAATCTTTGTTCGAAACTTATCTTTTATTAAGCATCCAAAGGCTTTTATATTATATTTATATTTGCCTGACACTGCCTTCTCCTAGAGTCAATTTTGAACACAGGAACGATTTCTTTCACCGTTAAATTAACTTACTAAATAAAAAATATATATTTAGAAAAAGTTGGTCGAATTTTGATCTTAATATATAAACAAAAATTTCATAAAGGCCACTCCAACCGAATTCGCTCTACATTTTTACACAAACCGTCAGTGAGGGTTTTGGTAAAAATTTATTATAAGTAGAAATTATATGGTTGAGTTATTCTTATAATAGTAGAGAGTCGAAACAGCTTAAGGAAATGGTGATAAGATAGGAGAGATACAGAGGGGGGAATAATGGGATAATCTGTGCTAGTGAAACCATTTTTCATTTATTCACTAAAAATAAAAATTGTTCTTATTATAAAAATCATATATAACTATTATTAAGATTTAATTTCAAATTTTTTAACTACAGTACTTTTTGTTTTAGCTCGTGATATTGCAGACATTAGACCAGATACTCCAGATTTGAAAATAGTGTCCTCAATGCCTCCTCGGTGGCTCAAATTACTTCCAGCTTTTTGTATTATATTTTACTATGTATTTGGAGTTCTTGTTTTTGGAGTAGCAAGGTAAGAAGTGGTTCAACAATTAAAAGAAATATCTCAAATGAAAAACTACATACTATACTTAATATACCCTATGGAGTGAAAAGTCCCGGGACTCGCCACTATAAGGCATCACCAACTAAATATCCATATGAGTTTTACAAAATACCAACCTTCAAAAGATTCGCGTTAAATTTTGATGACATTTCGGCCATTTGACTACGAGTAGAAGTCGTGTAGTGGGCTACTTTTGCTTTGCCGCGTTTTCTAACAATCGACCAAAGACAGTAACGTGTCGATGATTCAGCTGTAATCTAAATGAGTTTTTGCGCCGATTGGTAACAATGGATGAAATTGGATCCATCACTATCCATACCTGAGTTCAAGAGGAGTCAAATGAGGATGTCGAAAGTGAAATAATAAAATAATTGATATTTTGGAGCCCTTGACAAATCGTACTATATGAAAAAGTTCCACAAGTTAGAGGACCGTTGGAATAATTGTATCGTTCTTGAAGGAAACAATGTTAAAGAATAAAATCGATTTTTGCCAAAAATAGTTTTTTCATTGTGTCCCGTGAATTTTCATTCCATGTAGTAATAGGATTTAATTTTAAGTTGAAAAAAAAAACAAAGTCCAAAAGAAAGAACCATTATTTTTAAACATTTAAATGTAAGGGTAAAGATGAAAGAACATGTTTGTCAAAAAAAATGCACACTGATGTTATTAATAGGCATTATCCAGTCCTATTTTGTGTGAATCAGCTTAATCAAAGTCATTCTGATGACTGGTTCACACATAAAATAGGACTGGGTAAGGCCTATTAATAACATCAGTGGGCATTTCTTTTGACAAATCCCCGGCCTAGCTGACCGAAACGTCACTCAAGAGTTTTTAAATAAAAGAAATAAAACTAGCTGCCACGCTCTTTCATCTTTACCCTTACTATATATAAATCTTCAGCTAACTACCTCACTTAAAAACATTTAAATGGGTTTTAATTTTTTGGATATATCTTATGTTAGTATCATTTAGTCGTCACTTAATTTTTTTTTTAAATTAAGGAATAAATAATATAGAAGACTTACATTATCAAATATCAAAATTTATTGATAAATATATATTTTTATGTCCACTTTTATATAATTCAATACTAGATTACTCTATAGAAAAATACAATTTTTTTTTCTTCCGAATTAGAAAATTTTACAGTAAAAGTAAAAAAGAAGCTATTTCGATTCTTCTTGAATAGGAAGTTTTTGTCCATCAACTAAAACAATAAATTTTCCATAATAAATATATATAAAAAAAATTTAAAAATTATTGAAAAAGTATGTACAAAAAGCTCAGCCCTTTTTTTAAATAAAGAAAATTTTTTTAAAAGTGAATGAGGTCAGAAGTGAGCGCTTATTCATTTAAAAATTCTAGCTTTCCCAACGTTTCAACCTAAATTTTACAAGAATAGATGTTCTGTTCAGAGTACCAACCTCAGGTTCTGACTCAACCAAACAAACAGCCACGCCTAATTATAATTTTTTTTATAGAATTTATGATCATTTTCCATCATCTCCCAATCCTGAATGGATTTTTTTTATTTAAAATTTCTCTATATTATAGGTAAAAATTTCTTCTAAAGTTCCGATCGAAATTATTTTCTTTTGGAAAAAAACGTGATGGTCTCAAGGACGGATTTATAATGACGCAATTGCGAAAGATCCCCAAAAAGGACACGGAACAAATTATACCACTCAGTTCAGTTCATCCCTGTTAAGAGTATTAAATTCTGTATTTGATTTTATGAGGCCTAGTTTAAAGTTAGTTGCTCATAATACTATAAAACAATGTACAACCTACTAAACATATTTGAAACAGAGGAACAAAGAAGATAATTACGGCTAGAGAAGGAAGTAGTTTCATCATGTTTATACTCCCCTCCGTACCCGAGAGGTTAAAGATACCGAGATTGTCAACAATGATAACCTCGCAAGGTAATTTTGGGTTGCTCCCTGCTGTTTTTTTATAATTTTAAAAGGGAAATTTAATGATACATATTTTTATTAAAAATTTTTAATTTTAATGCTAATTGTTTTTAATAAGGAATTCTAGAGAATGTTATATTAAATAAAAAAAAAGTATTTTTTATACAAGAAATCCCCTACTCCTTTCCTTTTCACAAAACTGATGGGCTCCTGCAAGTCGAGCTGGAGAAAGAGATTCATTCGTCAGCCTGGGCTGATCGTATCACAACACTCCAATTCGACGGTCACCATTATTCTGGAGAATGACATAACACCCGCTGGAGACGCCGGCCACGTCGAGTCCGAATCCACCAACACAATCACCAGCTCTCATGGTCACCTCATCATCTTCGCCACGGCTAACAAGACCCCATCAATTTCGTAGTGCTTTTCCCAATCCATCTCCCTCTAAATTATTATTTATTATTTATGTAAAATTTTTATAACATTTTTTTTTAATAAATCCTAATTTTTTATAAAATTATTTTTTTTTTTTTTGTTATTTATATAATTTTAAAGAATTCCTTATATATATATTTTTATCTTATTCAAAATTTTTATTTTTATTTATTGATCAATTTAAAACTTTAAATTCTTTTTTTATTATAAATCAACAGCAGAAGCAGATTCTCCCCTGATTTAATACCTTCCGGTACGTTCCAACCCATATGGTACCGTTGCGATCTTAAAAGACAAGGGGTGAGGGTTCATTCCGATAAAAATTTATTTAAATTAAAATGGATACCAATTGATTTAAATAAATATGCCTAGAAAATTAGTATCGTAAAAATATAGTTATATATCGTTTAATGTATATATATCCTCAGATGCCGAAAAGGCAAAAAAAAATCATGTTTATTACCCAATGTCTAAATAAATACTAATATCCTCCCTGATTGTTTTATTAGAGAATGAAGAACAAGAAGGGTTCGAATAATAAATCCGTAACATGTCCGAGACTGAATAGGGAAAAACTCATAAAAATTTCAGTGGCAATGACTTTATAACAATTAACGGTTATGAAGGTTCTTATTTAGAATGAACTAAGCAATTTAATTAATTTTAGTTAATTTCTAAGAAGAGAAACATGCGAGGTACCCTCTGGAGCAATGAAGCCATTTGATTTCAATATTTCAAAATGTTGTCAGTACAAAAGAGTATTAATTATTTTGCTAAATTTTCTCTGAATATTGCAACTTTTTCGATCCCAGAATAGTAGTAGAAACAAGTTGATTAATTTTAAAAGATCAAAATTATATTTGAATTTTTTGGTATTAAAATGGAGAAATTTTAGTGAAGAGGAATCCATTGATACCACAAAAGGCAAGAAATAATAAAAAAAATACTTTTTTTATAAAATAATGGAGTTTTATATGAAGAAAACGTTTTATTCTCTAGTTAAAAACGGATAGAAAAGCGATTTGGAAAAAGGTTGGAAAATTTTTTTTTTGAAAAATGTGAATTTTCATTTTGCGATAAATTATTATTATTATTATCTCAGTATATATCAGTGGTGTTCAAACCGTCCATAGTTGAGCAATTTTTGGTCTATCTTATTTTGTGTTTTTTAATTCTCTTTAAGTCTATTAGTATTGATTATTTAGTTTTCGTTAAATCTGTACTTTTCTTATAATTCCCCGTAAATGAATTAATTTGGATCATTGAAAATTAAATAACGAGCCTCTTTACAATTTATAAGAAAAAATTATGTTGAGTATTGCAAGTTAGAATCTGCTTTTTCAAATATAAATATAAAATTAAGTCAATTAAGAAACTAAATTACAAATGATCATGATTATCTCCGATTGGCAACTTCTTCACATATTAACCAAATTATGAAAAATTTGCAAAAGATGCCATATTTAACATTTTTTGAATTAACTTATAAACATGAGTTTTAATCAATCTGTTTTGTTATTTTCAGTTTGGTTTTTGAAAATAGAGATATAATTATTTTATTCTAAAGAGTTGCATAATTTTTCCCTCTCTCCTCACCACTCTTTTAGTTTTTAAATTTATTAATTAAAATTAATTTATTTATTACAATATACTTTTATGTATTAAATTTTATTTTTCTCATATAGGCCAAATATCTAGAGAAATTTATAAAAAACCTAATATGTATGAGTAAAGTGGATACCAAACAATTTTGGGGGAATAACGGTTAATGCATTTCAAAGATATCTAATAAATAATTGTTTTAAACCAAATCGTTAGAACAAATTTTGAGAATATCGAAAAAACTAAAGAGTACATCAGGCCTCAAACAATTTTGGGGACGGATAAGGGTTAATATAATTCAGATTTTTTTTTTTTAATCTTCGACATATGACATTAAACGATATATAATAGATATATCTACGATACAAATTATCCATAGATATTTAGATATTTATTTACATCAATTGGTATCCAGTTGATTTAAATAAAATAAATTTTCATCGGACTGTCTGGGATCCAAACCCACACCCCTTGGCTTTGAAGGTAATATATGTCAATATCTTTAACCTCTCGACCATGGGAAGAGACATCAAAGATAATCTAATAAATAATTGATATATGAATTTTAATCAAAAGAGAGCTAATTAACAAAATAAAAAAAATAAAACTAAAAGTATACTACCTCAACTATTACCCATTAGCCGATTTCAAAAAAAAAAAGCTTGGAAGTGCAAGCGACCAGGATTCCTAGCTTAAATGTAAAATTTCAGCCTCGTACATTTTTTCGTTTTGGAGAAATTTGGATCACAGATATAGAGATAAACCATTTTGCGACACTTTTTTTAGTCTTAGGCGATCTCAAAACTTATATTTCCATTGAAATCTTGACATCGAGTTTTTTGGCTATCGCAATACTTTCCCACTATATATTTCAAATATAGGTAAAAGAAAGTAAAAAGAATGAACATTGCTATATATAATACTTCAATTAAAAAAATCTTATTTAAACATAGTAACCTTACAAGGGAGGATAATTAAAAGTTGTGTATCCCTGAAATTTAGAACATAGCATTTAACAAAAATAAAAAAATTACCTAATTGATTTTCTTTTCCCTTGCGCTTCCCTTTGCCATCTTAGATAATTCTTCATTCGTTTTCTTTCTATAATTTTGGTTTTGTTTTCAGTATAATATTGTTGAAATTTTTTCCTTATTATAACTATTATTTTCTCTATGTCCAAAAATAATTTTTTTATTTTCATGATCGTCTTCTTCTAAATGTTTTTTACAAAGCTTAGGCCTTTTTTGTTGAGAATAATTTTAAATATTTAAGGTAACTGATTACAGTTAAGTGATTTTTCGGCTTTGACTTAGGCATTTTAATAATTTTTTCTTCCAATAAAAAGTCTCAAATAGATTTTCTTTTGCTTCTTACTTTTGTGGGGTGTCCTAAAAAAAAATTTAATGCTTTATAATTAATTCCATTTATTTGACCCTTTTATATGGTCAGCATAAGTCCGTAATAGAAATGGCGTCCTTGTCAAATATAGATTTCAAATTTATTTTAAATGTTATTAAATTATGAATTTAGCCCAATTATAATTTTGCCAGGCCATTAATATAATAAAATCCTTGGAAAATACATCATTATTTGGGCCTGGGTACACCAATTCTCTCAACATAATATTAATATTAAAAGATCTTTATTTCATGATCACAGTTTATTTTTATTTAAATAAATTTAGTATATAAAGATTTTTTAATTAAGTTATTTAGAAACCCCACCACCACCACCACTTGAAATAATGAAAATAGACAATTTTCTACTATAAATTGAATTGAAGAAATTAAAACAAGAAAAAGTAATAATAAAATAAAGAAAAAAAAGAGATTTTTAACAAGGAGCTAAATTGCAGGCCAATGTTTGGAAGTAAAACAATAGGTTAACTATCTTTTTGTGTTGGATGTACTTTTCTTTTTATGAAATATTCTAATTTTTATTTGGCAAATTTTTTATTTGTAACATTTCACTTTTATAATTCATTAAGTTATTGAAATTCATTAAGTTATTGACTTTTTTTAATGAACAAATAAAACAATAATTGAGTGTTATAAAATTAAATGTTAACTTTGTATTTTTTAAATAAATATTTAGACAAAAAAATATAAATATGAAAAGAATTTCTTCTCCAAACGTTTGAAAAGATTGAAAATGTACAGTTTTTTATGTTAATTTTCAAGTTATAATAAATTTAAAGAGCTTCAGATGGCAAAAAAGCCTTCTGGTAAAATGATGAATGACTATAAAAAGAAATGTTTTTCCTTCGAGTTTAGTTTCCAGAGTAGTCAAGTGATCTGCTCCTTTCATCTACATGTTATCAAAATTAAGAAAAATAAATATATAACTCTGGATGCTTGAAGCAGTTTTGACCCTATACTTAGGGTGTGCTTACTCCCGGTTTCCCTGGATTTGTTCTGGTTTTAACTTTCTTGTCCCGGTGTCCCGACAAATTCTTTCGGAATAGTTAATTTTCCCTCATGACATTCGACATTTTCTCTGGTGTTAATTCGGCACATTTCACATGTGAGTAATTTCCCTCAATGAAGATGTATCCTACAACCAATTGTGCCATATTAAAGATATCATAGACTGAAATTGCTGCTGACAATGATATATGGAATTCACAAGAGCTGCGTAGAAAAATGGATGGGTATATTTGGAAAAATTAAATATTAGGAACAAAAAATTTGTTCGTTTGTGTATTTTCTATTCCTATTCTATACAGGCTGTGAATGTGTTTTCACTGCTAGTCAATCGTCAGATGAGAAAGAGACTGGATATTCAGAAAAAAAGTGTACTTTTTTTTTTTTGAAAGAAATGGAAAGTAATAAGGAACTGTTAAGTGCGGCAATGTATTCTGAAAAGTACTCGTGGTAATAAAAAATAAAAATAAATAAGTGTCCTTTTTTGTAAAATTTATAATATGTTTATGTTTCATAATTTTCTTAACCATTATTCTTACTTATAAAACAAAATAAATGTTTTGATTGTTTCATTATATCATTGCTTTTTTTTGTTTTGTTAACATCAGCCTATGTGGTTATTTTTTTTATATTATAATGTAATATAGACTGAAATATATAGTGCAATAATATAATTTTTTTTTAGTCGGGTCCCGGTTGAGACCTGGGGAAATATGGATACCCTACCTAAATTAATTAATAATTTCTAGTTATTTTTTAATAATATATTTCATTTTATAAATTGAATGGATGAGGAGATATCGTAGAAATTTTATCATTGCTCTGGGTGTATTCATAATGCTAATTTATTTAGATGAGAAAAAATTGGTACAGTAAACATTTTATAAAAATTTTTGTCAAGCATAAAAATTTATTAAAACGTCATTTGAGTTTAGTACTGTATATTTAGAGATAAAATAGTTTTAAAATACCATTTTCAAATCCATTTAAAAGTGGTTCGCAAACTGGAACGCGTACTCCTTGGGCTATATATGATTACTTGTTAGGGGTACTGGAAATAAAACCAATAACTTATATATTATTTGCCCTGCTCCTTGATACAGGGCTAGAGGTCTGGCTTCACGTACCAAAGATCAGTGGTTCGATTCCCGTCCTGAGTAACAAAAATTTATTTAAATTATATTGGCTACCGATTAATTTAAATAAGGAGTCTATTCTATATATCAGATGCTGAAAAAGACTTTAAAAAAAAACATTTAAAAAATAAATTTTAAAGATTTTAGGTTTCTACCTAATTGAGGCATATTTTTCTATCGTACAATTTGGTGAAATCATTTACAAAGGAGTATGGAAGTCAAGGTAAAAGGTATGAAATTATTAGAAAGGAATTGTATCTATACTTACCCTTTTATCAGGTTTGAATCCACGAACTTAAAATACCTCCTCAAATTTCGATCATGAAATATCTAGTTCACAAGTTAATAAGGGTATGACTGGTGTATGAAAAATCGTTTATTGGCTTCGTCCGGGCCTCAGTTAATTTCCCAAAAAACCCCCTTTGTTTAGTGGTGACTAGAAGTCTTGGAAGGGATGAGGGCGGTGCTAATTCGAAGAACGGGGCGGAGTCGAAATGTTTAGAAGAAAAATTTCCTCTTCAACACTGTTGCCAATATTAAAAAAAAAATGTATTAATTTTAACTTCTTTATAGTAATCTAAGTGATACTCAAAATGATTCAAAAAACGAGTATTTTGTCTACGAATTTGGTAAATGAATAGCTTCGCGCAGTTTTCAAAATATATATTTTTTTTGTTTTCATTTGATCTTTTATCCTTTTTTTTTTGTATGAAAACTTATTTTATTTTGGGTTCAGAGAGTCATAGTAAAGTTTGTAGGATGTCGGGAATAAGGTCATAGTAGGCCCCAAAATATATGTAAGTGTTACCGGCGTAAGTAAGAGGTTCTGATCTTGAAATTATTGTCTTTTCTTTAATGTGTAGCCAAATTGGGACTCTTCTAAAATTTGGATGCCTCCAAAAAATACGTTGTGAAAAGTGAAGAGAGACGCAGCCAAGTTACAATTTTTACCTTGGACCTTTCTCTAGGACTAGAAAGTGATTTTGTGGAAAGAACCTATCCAACCTGACTTCTCCTTATCATTATACACTATATTTATCATCTGATATCAAATCTAATATAATTGTTAATTCTGTGTACAGATCGCGGCCCGTTTCTGCATGTTTTCTTTTTCCTCTGGACTTTACTGCCACTGGCGGCGTAGCCAACACCCCCGGGGTGCATCGGTTTTTTTACGCTCTGTATCTCGAAGGCGCTATGTTGATAGCAGCCTCCTCTGCTAGTCTACTCCAACAATCAACTCAACAAGGAGTGACGGACTTGTGTTTGAAATGGGGACTTCTTACCAAAGAATCCGCCTGATCTATTAAATTTATTTTAATTTAAAACAATTAAACAGGATTTAAATATATTATGATATTTCAGTAACATATTTACATTCTATCATTAAATAAGAAAAACTTACTTAACATTAAAACAAAATTTATAAGATGTCAACTTTTTTGCCAGGAAAAATAGGATTTAGTATGTGTATAATAACAATATAATTGCTATTTGATACAGTGGTATATATTTTAAATCGGTTAAAATTAGGAATTTACCATAGTGGAAAGTTAAATCTGGAACAATTAAATATAACTCGTAAAATTTGAGAGCACCCAGATAAGTAAGGCCGTAAGCATATTTATTTTGGAGGGGCTCGAATCCAATCCATTTTTTTTTTAATATTGGGTATTATAATTTAATATATATAATTATTATAGTATAATAAAGATCCAAATTCATGTAATGTCAACATTAACTGACTCTTCTTAGGTAAGCCAAGAAAAATAAAGACAAAGAAATAAAAACTTGACTAAAAGTCATTTGAAATAGATCTTGATTTTCAAATAGCATCATACGAGATTATTATTAAAGGCCTTTGGAGACGAACGAAATTATCAAAAATGGTGGAAAAACTTGACAATATGCAATGATTATATTTAAAACAATTCCGGTTTCGGTAACTAGGGCCTTACTCCCACTCCCGTGGCCGAGAAGTTAAATATTGTCAATCATCCTTAAAAGCTAAGGGGTGTGGGTTCGGGTCCCAGGCCGTCAGATGAAAATTATTTATATTAATTGGATACCGATTATAAATATAGATATGCTTGGATTACATGTATCGTAATCTTGTATATTAGATATCGTTTAAAAGTCTATATGGCCTCAGATACCTGACTTTAAAAAATAAAAAAAAATAAAAAAACGAGCCGAAGGATAAGTATAATAAAATTATATTCTCCTTAAATTAAAAAGTTCATAATGAAGTTGAAAGTCGCCAATCAATTAAAAAGTTTATTTTGCTTTTCTGTTAGGAAATGAAAAAATTTCAGTTTCATCATTATTGGCAATTTCGTTCGCAACGAATGAACTAAGAATCCAGGTAGTTAGGTTTAAACAAAATTTAAATTAATTGGTTAAAATAATCTGTTCTATTTATTTTATTATAATGATTATTTTTCTAGGTTATGGTGGTTTGTTTTCTATTATTTTAAAATTAAAAAAAAAAACGATTGCACACATTTTCTTACTTCTCTCTGTAAATACTCCATTGGCATATTTTATTTCTATTTTAAATGTAGTAAAACTTATTACAATAGAAGAATACCAATATTAGATTAGTGAATTGTCACCAAATGCATGCAATCATATCTGTCTCTGGAAACATATCTTGGATCATTTGCGTATCGCAGATCGGTGGAGTGTAAAAAGTGGTAATGGGATCAAACAAAATATATTGTATTTCATCATATAAAAAATCTCAGCAGTTTTTTTTAATTAAAAAAATTAATATTTTTTGATTAATTAAAGTAAATTAAAATTAAACCGATTAATCATACCTGATTATATAGAAAATCCATTTCATAAGCTAAACTATTATTCTAAATATTAACTTTACAATTTTTATATTCAAATAAATTTAAGTCTCTTTAAAAATATAGACTAAATAATATTTTTTCTAAAAGAGAATATAATTTGTTATAATGTAATTTCTTGTTATTTATTTTTATATAAAAATAAATATGGACCAAAAATTTAATTTAATTAATAAAAAACAATTTCATAAAACAACTATCTTTACTGCCCTGTCCCTTGGCGTAGAGCTAGAGGTCTGGTTTCACGTACCAAAGGTCAGTGCTCGCTTCCTTTGAGCGATAAAAATGTATTTAAATTATATTGGTTACCAATTAATTTAAATAAGGAGTCTAAATGTCCTCAGATCCCGAAAGACTTAAAAAAAAATCTTTCCTTATGCATAAAATAATTTGAAAATTATTTAATTAAATTAAAATTAAACATAATTAACGCTTTAGTTTATAACAAAAAGGAATGGGACGAATTTTTGGAAATTCCTCAAATTCCTGGAATCTTTTCAAAGGATATTCAAATTTTTGAATGGCAGAACTTTTTTATTTTTAATTTGAATATCTAAGCCTTAATTCAGTTACTGTAATCTTATAAATTTTGAGATAACATGTATTATTTTTTTAAGAATTTATTTATTATTTATAAGAATTTAGATTTGAAATTTTTTTTAATTCGTTCGAAAGATTTAAATAGAATTTTTTCAGCTAGTTTTCTGAAAAGTAAAAAAAAAAGGTAAAGTAATAAAGAGAAAAATACTATTCAGAGAATGATGATTTAATTTGTTTTTACATAATATATGATATTATAATATTAATTATTTAATATCTATTTCCATCTGTAATTATAATTTTTTTTTTGAGACTGGTTTTCATCAGCGTATGCAAGATCTTCATCAAGAAGCAATTCGAACGAGCCCATTGCTTCCGGATTAGGAATTTTATTCCATCGAACGCTATATAAAAATAAATAACATTTATTATTATTATTATTATTGAAAAATAATTAAGTCGATTATTATAAAAGTGGAATAAAGGCTATATTTGAAAAAAATTTTGATTTATCTTATTTGCTTTTTAATAATCCTAAAAAAGTATCTCATTAATAAATGAAATCGAATCTCCCCATTTTCATTATAAATGACTCAATTAATTTTTGAAAATTTCTTAAAGAGAATGAAATATATGGTCAGAATATGATTAAAATTTAATTTTTTCGGCATCCGAGGCCATATAGACTAAACAATAACAAATATATTTTAGTTTCGATAGTATTATACAGGCATATTTATTTACATCAAATGGCATCCAAATGATTTAAATAAATTTTCATAAGACTGCCTGGGATCCGAAGAACCCACATCCCTCCTTGGCTTTTAAGGATATTAATATTGGCAATCTTTAACCACTCGGCCATGGGGTGAAATCAATCGTTAAACATATAGTCGTATTTTCTTACTCTGGTATTCCATCTGGGGGCATTACGATCGATATTATGTTGTCAATTAATTTATGTTTCATAATTCTATCATTAACAGTGGTGGATGTTAGAGATGGAGAAGCATTCACCTACAAAAATAATTAACATTAGTATTTAAATTGAATAAAATTAATGCCTTGGTAAATGAAAATGAACTAATAGATTTTGTCTCCAACATAAGAAAAAATTTGTGAATTTTTTGACATAATTCCATGTGTGGCCACATCTAAGGTGCCAAAAATCTTCAAACCTCAAAAGTAAAAAAATATTTTCTAACAGAGAAAAAAAATTTGCCAAAACAAAATTTAGAATGAAATGAAAAATCAAAAAATTTTAGATTAATCCATTGTGCTTTATTTATAAATTTTTAATTTTTTTTAAATCTATAAAACTTTGGAGAGATTGTACATTTTGCTATTAATTTACCAAGGTAATTTTTTTCTTAAGATTATAGAAAGAATGAAAATTTTTTTAAAACGTATTATTTCAAATTCGTGTAAAAACAAAACTGAATGAATTTACACTTTTTCCAGAATTTGTCATCAAATTATTATTTGAAATTTTTAAATAATTTAAACTAATAAAACAATTTTTCAGGGAAAAGAAAAGAGAAAAAGACAGAGATATCAGGCCAAACTTTCTTTATTCGAACAAGAATGATGTTTCGATCCTTAGGTGAGGACCATCCTCAGACTTCTTAATTCAATCAATATTTTTGAAAAATAATACGAAGTCTCTCATTCCTTATATGAAATAAATATTTAGCTCTGCATGATTGAACAAGGAGCCAGAGGATGATCCCAATCTAAGGACCGAAACGTCACTCTTGTTCGAATAAAGGAAGTTTGGAAAAGGAGGATATCTCCTTTTTTCTCTTTTCTTTTCCCCGTATTGTCTGGCTAGGCAGTCTGCGTATTGATTTCAAAAAAAAAAAAAAATAATTTTGAATTGTTAAAAAATTTCCAGTTTTCTTAAGTTTAAAATAATTTTTGGCTCCAAAATTTAGTCAACATATGCTTTAATTTTTCATCTTTTTTAGCCTCGAACATTTACAAGATTAATTTATCAATTTACCTCAACGAGCCAAGGTTTCAAATTATTATCGATAATAATATCATATCCATAGCATTCAAAACAATGGCGATCATTAGTCATAACGGGTGCAACTGCTTTTAAGCTATGAACAATCAACCAGTTGATATTGCCGAAAAGTGTCTCTGTGCATTCTCGGCCACGAGTGCTTTCCAAATAGAGGCGTAAATTCTGAACACTCAATTTTCCACCATGAAGTGAATTATACTCACCCTAAAAAATAAAAGAAAATTAATTTAATACAATAAAGTCTGATGCAAATTTTTTAACATCCTAATTATTGTAATAAATTAATTCAAAAAATGATTTTAAAATATCTCTTCTCTTCAGTCATTTGTGTTAAGGAGTGAAAAGTTGTGGTTACTAAAAGGAGTAATTTTCTTGAGAATAATATTGAAAGGGTTTTAGTTTCAGGCCCGGGAAAAGGAATCATTAAAATTGGATAAATTCTTGCCATGAGGTGATTTTAATCCTTAGCTGCCTTCCACTCAGGATTAAAAGCTTACCTGCTTTATCCCTTATATAATAATATCGTATAATATCGTGATTAATAATAAAATAAGTAAAAAATTTATTTATTATTTTAGAGTTAAATTTGTTAATTTCAAAATAAAATTTATTATATTCTAATCCAATGTCTTTTCCCATTTTGTTTCGCGTTGATTTTTTAAAATAAAATGATGACTGAATAAACGATGCAAAAAATGGTTGTAAGATAGACTGGAACATTTGAAATGGTTGATTTTAATCAAAATTGTTAGAGCGAGTTTTGAGAAAATCAATAAAAAGTAAAGAGTACATCAGCAAAGTACTCATGAGGGAGAGATCAAAGATATAATATACCCTCCAAATTTGACAGATGGATATATTATATCAAGTGAGCTCTCCCCTCAAAAATCACATAAAAAATTAACTTAATATAGATATAAATTTTTCGTCATTTTGTAAGAGGTGTAAAAATCTAAATCCTAAAATGGAGCCCAAAAATTATTATATTAAAAGAATTTTTTAGCAAAAAATATTAAACTCCGATGTCTTTGAATTGTTCTTCTGTAACTTTCCCTCCCCCCAAATAAAGTTATTTATTGCGTTGTACCCCTTGTACCCCAACACCCACAAAAAAAGAACGTTCTTGCCTTTTTGATTGTTACATCTTTGAACTTTAGATAAATTTCAATAATATATTTTTCTAAACCGAAGATGATTCTTATGTTTATCGAAATATATGCAAAATAAACTAATATAAGGAAGGCAGATAAATGTGGTTCGTCTTATTGTTTTGGCTTCAAAATTTTTTATTAGCTACTATTCAGAAATTTATGATGGGAAGAAAGAGGGTTCAGAACTTGATCTCTCCCCTCTTTTAGTTTTTTAATTTATTAAATAAATTTTATTTATTACTAATATTCTTTTTGCAAATTTATTAATTAAATTTTATTCTTGTCAAATAGGCTTAATAATTAGTCTAAGTTCAGGTACCATGGAGGTTCTAATTCCCATAAACGCTCTGGCTATTATTAGATGCTGAAATTTAATATAAAACAATAAGGTGTATTTGAAACACTGGAATAAGGTCTAAAAATAAATTAAAAAACTTACTCCATGCTTTTGTACAGATACATTTGTTAAATGCACATACATATTATCCAATTCCTGTATGGAGGTATCGTATTTAACAGTGCAAAATCGACAAAAACCAAGTTTGAATAAATATGCTTTCAAAGGACGAAAACATGAGACCAGAACGTAAAGACGTAAATCAAATTTTTTTCCTCCTATTAATAAAGGATTGTCTATATACCTAAAAATAATAAAATTAAAATTATGAAAGTGTGAAAAAAATAATTAAGATTGAATAGGAAAATTTCTTTTGTTAAAATTTCGTTTAGCTGTTCCAGGGTTACTAAATGTCAAAATATTTTTATAACTTATAGAAAATTAGGTTGTAAAGAAATAATATTCCATTATTAAAAAAAATAAAATATAAAATGACCCTTCGGGGAAGTACTTTTACTTCTTTTAAGAAATTTTCTCTTATGACAGATGGATCCTTATTTCAATTGTTATTTTTTATAAAATTTTATAATTTCCTAACTAAAAGTGATAATGGACTGAGAGAGCTTTGTTTGAAATAGTTAGAGGTTTTCAAAGAAGGGCCTATAGACTGTAAAGAGTCAGTCATTATATCGTTTAAGAAGAACATATTGCAAGATGAGGGTGGTAATGTTAAAGTGTTCATGTAGAATTTGAGATCATTAACCCTTCCCTCTTGGCTTGCGAAATTTTTTCTATTATTATAATCCTTTTTTTTTTTAATTTTAAAAATTTATAAATTTCTTTAATTAATCAACTGATTATAAATTAATCCTCTTGACTAATTTAAATAAAAAAATTTTCTTCGGCGCCCTATACCACCCTTTAATTTTTCTTACCTAGAATGTTTTTTTACTAAGGCGTTTACTTGGGTTTCTACCATGTGAACCGAGCCCCCTTTTATATGGGTCCCTGAGCCCTTTCTTCTCTAGTCCGAGATCCGGGCACTTCACTATAATTTAATTTTATAAAAATAATATTAAAATTTTTTTATATTAATCAAAAAATTTTCTTACCTTGATATAACATATGATTCTTTTGTAAAATTTGGACTAAATGGAATTTTACTTTCTCTAGACCATCGTCTTAGTTTTGATAATTTATTAATGAGAAAAATGCCTGCACCTTGGGATTTCCCACTTGGTTTCATTATCCAGGTACTTTGTGGGTTTTTTCGGTATTCTTCTACGAACATATTATAATCTATAAAAAGACTTTTGAGTATGTTAAAATATGGTCACATATAAATTATATTTTGACATGAGACATTTAAAGATAATTCTTTTTTTTTTTTTAAATAAAATATAGTACAATTTAAAAATAATAAGTATGTGAGTAATATACCTGCAGGTAGAACAAAAGTCACTGGCACAAAATCAAGATGAACATATTTGCCGGGACAATCTCCTTTTTCTGCTAAAGGATCTTTATCTCTCTCTAATTCTTTTCTATAACGTTTAATATTTTTTACTAGCATATCTTTTCTGGTCAATTCATAATGATTTGGAAAATGATTTATGCACCTGAAAATAATTTTATATTAAAGATTTTTTTTTATTGTATAAAAGTCAAATATTAACATACTGATTATCATTCATGCGATATCCGCTTTCAACACTAAAAAGGTTTCGGCAGGAAAGGGTACCAGCCCTAAAAAAAAAGTTATTGAAAATGAAATTAGGACTATATATAATATATAAATATAATTCTAATATTTTTTGGTTCATTTATATAAGCTATCGGTCTGGAGAGTTAGAAGAAAGCTACTTATATTTTATAATATCTTTACCAATAAAAATTCCAGTCATCATCCGGTCCTACTTGAACCCAGCCTCGCTTTTCAAAATTGCTGATTAAGACGGATTTATCTAAATCCGTACAAAAAGTTACTTTCATCTTGTCTGCTGATTGTTGTGGAATTCTAAAAAAAAAAATTAAATAATATGAATATAGTGGCCAGAATAATGCTTAAAATCTTAGCTCAATCAAAATGAGGTACGAATAAGGATAACT
>JAAAKE020094134.1:0-19975 GCA_010014785.2 Anisolabis maritima | reverse complement strand
TCCAAAAGGAGAGCCGAAACGTCGAGTTAATCTCAACAATCAACGCGGGCCAACCCGGGAAAACATTTTTCCACATACAACCAACCGCGGAAACCTTCCAGAATATATATATATATATATATATATGGATATTTGTTACCTTATTGTAATGATTTTTTAATTCTGTTATATATTTATATTTTATACATATATCTCGCAAATTTATTATTTATAATTTTGATGTATTTATGACCAAGGTGTGAAATCAATTAATGATCAATAGATGCGTTAGCTCTATCGTATTTAAATGTTTTTTTTTTTTTTACTCTTAAAAGTTTTGATGCTGCATCTTAAAAAGCAATTACTTAAAAAAATATTGCAGTGCATTTTTCATTCTAATTATATGTTAACGGTGACTTCAGACTTAAGTTTCTATTAAATATTAAAGAGAGGTTTTATGTCAGTATATATGAGTATTAAAACGAAGTTTAATTCTTAATCTTGGTTCTTTATTGACAGGAGCTTTCTATTTCGGCGTCCCGAGCTCCTCAACATTACTCTAACGACCATTTGAATACAAGTGGAATTTTTCTCTTACACACTCATGCCAAAACAGAAAGAGCTGTCAATCACAAACCAAGATTAAGAATTAAACTTGGTTTTGATACTCATATACTGACATAAAACCTGTCTCCAGCCCAATAATATTATTATTCTTATTTTATATTTAATATATGTATATATATTTAATATATATAATAAAATAATAATATTTTCACAATTACTAAGTGTTATTTATCTCCCCATTCTTAGTATTTTTGCACTTTGAAAACCACTTGGAAGAGTAATGGAGCGTTATTATATCCATGCAAGTTTTAGCCTATTTCCTCTAATTAGATAAGTTAAAAGAAAAATGCAAGAGATTTATTATTATTATAATTAATATTAGCCATACCATGATCTGTGGCGAAGACATCAATCACATCAAGATTATCCCAAAGGGCTTTTACGTCGTCTTCAGTACCTAGAACGGGTTTCACACGAGATTTGCCACTACCAAGTCGATCCAAGTCCTTTTCACAGAGGAATAGATGATGTGGGCAAACTTCACATGTCACTCGAAGTCCCTGGTGAAAAATAAATTTCATTATTAAAATATTATATACAATAAATGATGAAATATTAATAAAATTATCCAGAAAGAAAAAGAATTAGAAGTCTTCTTGAATAAAAATTTTTTTATACAATGGGGGGTATAATTTGTTCTTTTTTACTTAATATTTAGGTAAGCAACCTAAATGACCATTTTAATATTGGTTAGGTAATTTCATAGTTATTCTTATTAAAAATAAAAAACATATTTTGGCATTAATCGTGGTTTATTTTATTTATTTAATTAATTAATTAATAAAATAAAAATAATATACAATAATACAACAAACTGGAACAGTGCGTGTTTACTTGTCAAAATGAATGCATCTACCAGCTAAATAGCTAATATACTTTCCCCCTCAAAAGTAATTGGACAACCTGTATTTGGTTTCGTCTTAATGGATAATTAGAAGACGTATATGAAATTCCAATCAAATTTCATGTTTTACCTATTATTAAATTTGATTTGAATTTCATATACGTCTTCTAATTATCCATTAAGACGAAACCAAATACAGGTTGTCCAACTACATTTATGTACGCAACGTATAATAATATTATTTTTTGTATTAATTACTAAAATAAAGCACCATTAATGACGAAAAATGTCTTATATTTATAATTTTAAAAATGGATTTTTTGATTAATTGCTGTAGAGCACCATTAGTCCAGCCCTGTAGATAATGCGTGGAGGAGAGGGGTGCGAAAAAAGGAGAACTGCATTAGTGAGTTGGTCATTTAGATTACCTATCTTCTACCAAGCGAAAACGTACGAATTTATCCACCATGGTACTTTTATAAGGGTTGAAAAAAAAAGAAATATCTTAAAAATAACTAATTTATTATTATTATTATTATTATTATTTTTTTTCAAGTTTTTTTAACAAAATTCACCTCCCTCTTCCCAGAGAAAAATGCCTGCATGCTATTTAGTAAGGATCATAAAGATATAATGTATAATTAATTAAATTACTGGCATATATATAGATTCATTGAAAATGAATAAATAAATAAGTTTTTAAAATATTTTTGATTATTCTATTCAATTTATAATTCAATTTCACTTAAACTAAATTTTTCATTAATACCCAATAATTTTTTTTATTATTATTATTAGATAAAGAATCATGTAAAGCTCACATGAAAGATAAATAGTAAATGGATGAATCAGTTAAAGATATTAATAAAAAAAATTCCTTAACTTTTTTGTCTTTGGTCATAAAAGATGATAGTAAAAATTAACATTTCAAATTTCAAGAGAGAAGTGTGCTCTAAAAAAGATTAAACTAGTCCGTTGGTTGAACCTTATTCATGATCAATAATATAAATAGTACTCACTTTTTCTTTGGCAGCCCGAATAATCTGAATTTCTTCTTTGCGGGCGACATGACAGATATGTATAGGTCGGTTATGAAGATTGGCAAGTAAGAGAACTGCGGCAGTTGTTTGCGATTCAGCATGGACGCAGAGGGGGGCATTCTTCGGCCATTTCTCTAGATGCTGTACAAACATTAAAAAAAAATTAAGTAATCTTTGAATCTTTGGTTATCATTTTTTTCAAAATATATCTCTAAAGTTGGATACCCCGTTCTTGAGCTTGAGTGAAAAACAATTTTTGCCAGGGATGTAAAGACCTGCCCTCAGTTTACATAATAATATAGAATATTCAGAAAGAGGTTTACAAATATTATTATCCTTTGATTGTTTTTGCGGTTCCTGATCTGATATATGAATTAAAAAAAAATTGTAAATTACAATATTTATAGTACTTTTTAGGACGCGATCAGCAGAAGCATTTGATTGGAATTCTATATAGGTCTTCTAATTATTCATTAAGACGAAACCAAATACAGGCTGTCCAATTAAAGCAATAAGCTAAGCTCTTAAGTTGAAGACAGTTCAGGTTTAAATTCATCTCATGGTAAAAATTTATTCAACTATCAATGATGTCTTCTTCTGAAGGAAACGGGAACCCATTCCAGGATTATTCTCAAAAGTTACTCTCTAGAAGTGAGAAGGTAAGTAAAAAAAAATTGTACATTTCTGAATTACTAAGAAAAAAATAAATTTAAAGTTATTTTGATTTTATCCATTTAAAGGAATTTTGCACATTTAATTTATTTGCTAACTCTATCTTGCATTTTTGATTCAAATCTATTTTCTAGAAATACATGTAAAAAAACACCAATTCATGATGAGATTATAAGATTTGTTCATTCATGGAATATATATAGAATGGGAGGAAAAGGAGTCATTTGACCTGCCTGGGTCAGAAATTTTAACTAAAGACCAGAGGGTTATCAGCTGATGTATTCTAATGCCAGTAGCAAGCAGAGGAGTTGTCTATCGGTTGGTATTTATTGTGATAGTGACAATGCAGCAGCTCTAATAAATCCAGTAGTCAACTAGTGTGGGGAAAATTTTTTCTGAGTATGAGTCTGTCATACTATCAAAATAAATTGGACAAACATCTTTTGTTTCGTTTTAAGAAAGATATTGATATATATACAATCTAAAAATAATAAATTTCATAATGGGTAAAATAAGAAATGATGGTACAGAGATTTTCGAAAGAAAGGCATTCTATATAATTACTTTTAAAAAAAGAATGTACAAATTTTTACTGAAAAAATCCCATCAAAAATTTTAAGCGTGGAGAGGCCTTTCCTTCGAAACTTTGTGCATCTCCTAATTATCTATTAAGAGGAAACAAATTCAATTTATTTTGATATGGATAGCATATCAACACTATCAAATTCCAAATATTTAGAGAGTTTCACAATCAAACAATTCTTTCGTGACCACCATTCGGTTATAGTGATTACTCACACTCGCTCATTCGCACGGACCAATTAACTCAAATTTCTGCGGTCCCTTAATATAACCGAAACAGACTATTTCTTTGTTCATCATTGGTACGGTACACAAAGACGAGTCAGAATATAATGAAAGAAAATTTTGCAAATAATCTCTATTTATCGAACGAAGGTAAGAAATGAATTCGGTTCAAAATTTCGAAATGGAGATTAAGGGATTTTCTGAATCCGAATGTGTGCGTGTTCCTAAAATATAGGCTACATTATAATGAAATTTTAAATATAAATTTAGACTAACATGAGGATGTGATAGCAAGGTTTAGGCCAAAATCGGCCAACCGGTACTAGTACTTTGGTTATGTACTTTTTTAGTTTTTTATTTACTTGTACAACTAAGAATTATTTTAAGACATCAAATGTGTATTTTGGTTTTAGAAAGTAAAACTTTTAAAGAGTATTTTACTTTTTTTTTTGTATACCAGTATTTTCGTTATTTAGAATATTTCAGAAAAATTAACTAAATAAAAATTATTCTAAATTAAATTTTGTTATATATATTTAAAAAAAAAAACAGTTGTTTTGAAATAAAAAGAATTTTCACAATAAGAGACCCTTGGATTGAGCCCGTCTCGCAAAAGGACCATTGGTAGTCCGTGAGAAAAATGTAGGGCCGTATTTTCAATTTAATATAAGCTTGTAAATGTAAAATTGTAATGCATACACCAAGGTGTAAAGCGTAGTTATCACTACTAATTAATAAATGAAAGTATAATGAGTAATATTATAAAAACTTTTATATCTTATACTATATATTATATATATATAAGGGAGGGTTGTATTTAGTGGTCCACAAGATTTGGTATTTTGAGTTATTGGTCCGCGAATTCCAAAAGGTTAGCGTCCGCTGGTCGACTCTGACCATAAGACTAAAAATAACACTAACCGAAATATAGTTATAATTAAAAAATAAACAATTGGTAAGTAAAGGTTGTATGCCTACACCAAACTCTACTGTATAGACTACATGTTCATATCAACTTTTCTATTCAAAATGTCCGAATCTACGTACTCTAGGAATATTGACTTTCTTCGTCGAGAAGAATAACGAATAATTTCGAAATATATTTAAGACAAAAAAAAAGTTTCCAAATATTTATCTTAATCTAAACTAATGAAATTCCTTGTGAAGGTAACAACATTTAGAGATTAATAGATTTTAATCAATCTCTCCTTCTTATTTTCAAGTGATATCTTTTTGTCTTTTTGCTCATAATATATTCATGCATATAAGTAGAAATAAAAGAGAAATTTATTAATGAATCAAGATAGATGAAAACAAGAGGGAAATGAGAAAATATAAGAGGAAATTAAGTTTTCAGAGATAGACATCTTTATTTTCTTTCTATCGATTCAAGAAATCCCACTATTCATTTAATTTTTCAAGTGGATCTGTAAATCTACGTGATTAAACATAAATCTAATCAAAATAATACGATAATACTTATTCATTTAATAAACAGAAATTGTAGGAAAGATTTTGTAGATATTTTCATTTCTAATATATATATATATATATATATATATATATATATTTTAAAATCTTCGACATCTATGGCCATTTAGACTTTAAACGATACATGTATATATATATATATATATCGATACAAATTATCCAGACATTTATTTACACCATTTGGTATTCAAATGGTTTAAATAAATATTTTGAATAGGAATTTTAAAATTTTAAAGAAAACATTATTGAATATATTTATTTTCTACATGCGTCAAAGAATATAAAATTTAACGAAAACGAGAAAGAAGGTCTCAACTTCATTTTAATTGAAAAGTCTCGACGCAAATTTATTCACTTGTCAGTCAATTAAGAATTTTATTATTTAAAAATAAGTTTTAAAAGTATGTGAAACCTCGATTGGCGCAAAAATATTTTTTTTTCCATCTAAAAGTTTAAGATAAAAATCGCGATTTAAGGCCCCTTCTTCAATGAAGAAGACGAAGGAGTAAATGTGATCTCAGGTTAAATAAATTGTGAATTTTGAGGCAAGCGATTGGTCTATCTATAACCTATTTATACATAAGATAATTCCTGGTTTCGTCTAAACCTTGATAGAATTTAGTGTTTAATGTACCTTAAAGGGTCAACTGTACTCCCCTTCTAAATTAAATTTTTTCTAAGATGGAATCTATCCAGGGCATATTGAAAGGATCGCTCCCTTTCCCCAACCAAAATTGGAAAAATAAATTTAAATTTTTAATACCCTTCCCTTTTTCGCTACTCTATCGTGTGTTTTAGTATTAATATCTCTGGCCTTTAGATTTTTCAAGTGTTCTTTTGATACACCGAAATTTTAAAATAATTTCATGGAAATCGCTACAAAATATTATTTTAATGCTATAAATAAATGATTTCGATAAAATTTTTTTCTGATTTAAAGATAAGATATTATTCTATTTCACAATTGAATAAATAATGAATGATATTTAAAAATTATATCGTAAGTAAAGAGAGTACTTCCTCTAGGAGAAGATAACTCACCTTTGCCCAGACAGTGAGGTCTTTAAGAGTGAGGGTGGTATAAGTCTCGTTGAGGTACATTTTGAGAGCTGCAGCCTGAGGAGCCAACTCTGGAATGAGGGAGTGGTTCTCGTTTGAGGCGCCGACGAATAAGGCATAGTCACAGCGGGCTCCTTTCGCCGCCAACTGGAAAACAAATAGACATTTGAGGAAAAATCTAAATTTGTAGCTTCTAAGGAAATTTCTAAACAATAAGTAATAAAGAAACTCATGTTAATATTTAAACCGAATTTATAGTAAGATATTTTACAATAACCTAAGGTCTGACGATGTTAAATTAAATAACGAAATTGATCGCCTCGATTTGTAATTTATTTATTTAACCTGACGTTAAATACATTCCTTCACTTTCTTCATTAAAAATATTGTTTTTTGATCATTACGATCTTTTTTTCGAGACAATTATAAAACAAATAATTTTAAACAAATTCCTAAACAATTTATGAAAAAAGTGAAAATTATACATTTATAATTCTTAAATGATACGACATGTTAAGATCATTTAATTTAGTGAGATATATAAGTTACCGAAATTGTTCTATTTTTTAATTAAAACCAAGAGCTATCCAATTTAATCGATGGATGAAATGAATTAAACAGATTTTTGGTAAATTTTTATTTTCTCTTAATTGAGAATTCGTTTGGATTTTAAATTTGTCGGTTTATGTTAAGATAATACTTTGATTTGTAATAGAAATAAAGAAGAAAACATAATATAAAGGAAATGAATTGTTAAAAAATATTAAGACCAGCAAACTCATGCTATTATGAAATCAACTCAAATAAAAATTTAAAAAAAAAAAAAAATGCTAAACAAATAAAAAAAGTGTAATATATATATATATATATAAATTGCCTGCTTTAGCTGCATCGACCCAAATGCAGATAGAAGGTTATTCCTGCAATAGAAAGTTTATCAATTATCTATATAATAAATTATTATACCCTAGATGCATGAAAAAATAGTTTCAAACAAAGAAAAACTCTAAGAAAATATAAAAAAAAAAAACTATGCTCAAATTTAAAGTAAAGCTAGAAAAATAGGAGAAATAAAAAATTATTAATATAATGTAATAAAAAATTTAAGAAATGAATAATATATAAAATCTCAACAAGAAAAAAAATCTATCACCTTCCTTCTATTCTTCTCAAACAAAAATATTGATTACTGTACTAAGGAAAACTTAAAATTGCCTATTCTATGTTGATTTTTTATGGATATTTTCAGACCTGTTTAATTTTAGCATAAAAATCTTAAATTTGTATAAAAAGTGTTTTTTTATGCAACATCTCCGGGTTGAGGAAATAGTAACAGACGAAACATTTTTTAGAATGCTTCAAATGATATAGCTCAACACGCTCCTACCTTTTGGTCATTCCTTAAACAATAAGGATAACTCTTGTCGACTGCCAATCTAATCGCATTACTTTTCGGAATTCTTTTGGATATTTAAGGATTTCTTTTGAATTACCCTCGTATTGTACTGTACCATGTAACCAAAGATAATAAATATATAAAAATATTTATATTTTTCCAAAGATTCAAAAAAAGGATTGGGTGAAGTGGAAAGGAAAATCGACTAATTTACTTCAAAAAAAAAAAAAAAAAAAAAAAAGAAGTATTCAAACCAAAATGAAAGAGTTCTTTAGATATTGTATTATCTAATTAACACCGAAATAATAAAATATAAAACACTCTTTCAATATGGTTAAGTCCTTTTTTTCTTTAATATTATCTACAACAGTCTTAACTTACTTCCTTGATGAGTTGGAAACTCGAATGGTCAATGATTGCTGGGTTTGTATTTGGCATCGCCATTATCATGGTGATTCCGCCAGCAAGAGCAGCTGCTGTCCCCGAGGCAAAATCTTCTTTATGGGTAGCTCCTGGTTCCCGAAGATGAACGTGAACGTCAATGAAGCCGGGTAGTCGAATCAAATTTCTAGTGGCGATGCAATCAGTTAAAGTTGTCATAGGAGGAGGATTCTTGCCAAGCATTTGTAGAGCCTGTAAAATGAAAAATAATAAATATTATAAAAACTTATTTAAATTCAATTTTTTTATTAAGATGATCCCATAAATTAAACTTTTATGCATTGATTTCTAAAGCTAGATTTTATCGCGCAGTCGGGAAGCGACTCAGAGACCCTTATCAAGAAAGACCTCTACTCCTGTTTTAAGAGAGAGCTGCCTTATTATTTATTAATGGAATCAAAAATCAGAGAAGTATTCAGGGGGAGTTTATGGGTCCCCGAA
Organism: Anisolabis maritima; assembly: GCA_010014785.2. Classification (NCBI taxonomy): domain Eukaryota; kingdom Metazoa; phylum Arthropoda; class Insecta; order Dermaptera; family Anisolabididae; genus Anisolabis; species Anisolabis maritima. Next base: position 11,178 of record JAAAKE020094134.1, on the reverse strand, counting down.
TTAGTCAAGTTTACTCCATTTATGGGGGGTTTCTAGTAAAAAATTCTCTTGGGTCGCTAAATTTTAAGATGGGCCCCTCTTCAAGTGAGAAACAAGATGGCATATCGTATAATGGCAGCCAGGTTGTTTCTCACTTCACTTCAGATTCTAGATCTCTAGATATCAGACTCTTTGTGATTTTTCCTGAAGAAGGTCATAAAATCGGGGTATTTGATAAATCACAGTTAAAGGTAAGTTATTTTTTAATAAAGAAAAATCCTAAAGAAAATCCAAAAAATTTTGTTTAGGGCTAACCTATATGCCACAATGCTTTCAAGTCTGAATTACAAATTCTAAGAGGAAAATATCGAATATTATTTATTAAATTTTTTTGTAACACCTATTAATAAATATATTAATCGCGTCAAGGTTTTGTTATTATTAAGAAAATACAAGAATAAATATTTTATTCATCCATCATTCATAAAAGTGATTATAATTATCTATATAAATAAAAAACTAATATATTAATCTAATCTAATATAAGGAAAAAGAAACTTTTTAGAAGAAAAAAGTATACACCAGATATAGAAAAACTGTAATAAATCCATTAATAAGAATAAATTAATTTATCCTTTTTATAATATATTTTATTAATCCATCGTTCATAAAAGTGATTAGTATAATCTATATAAATAAAAAATTAATTTATGAATCTAATCTAAAATAAGGAAAAAACAACTTTTTTTAGAAGGAAAGAGCACACGCCAGATATAGTAAAACTGCAATAAATCACATTAATTAGAATAATTAATTTATACTTTTTATAATCATTTATATAAGATAGTGTTTTCTTGATTTGATAATATTATAAAGGGAGTGGGGCGAGGGGAGGGGTTACCTGTTAATCTCAAAATTGTATACTATTCACAATTTAATTCAAAAGCTTTCCGTTATTTTTGAAGTGAATTGCTTTCAAGTGAGATTGGTTCGGCAATTCGGGAAAATTTCTTTAAAGAATTAAAGGTAAGTACTAGAATATACTACTACTAGAAGTATAGTCAAACCAGGGATTCCAAAAAGCGTTTCTGGGGGTGCGGGAAAAAGTGATTTCAATTAATAATAAATCCTGGAATGATCCGGTATTTTTACCAAATATCAAATTCATAATATACAGTCATTCAGTTAAGGTTACTTCTGATAATAAAGCTTTAATATTACGAGATCCTCTATTGCAATAGTCTAAAAATTAATAAACTTTAACACCGAGCAATTTCAAGATTCATTTAACATTTTTCAATTATTGAATAGAGAAAATGAGGAGTGTATGAACCTTGTTAACAAATGCCGAAAAAGTCCTCAAGATTTAAAAAATGCTTAAATAACATTTAACAAACGCCGAAAAAGTCCTCAAGATTTAAAAAATGCTTAAATAACATTTAACAAATGCCGAAAAAGTCCTCAAGATTTAAAAAATGCTTAAATAACATTAAAAACATTATACATTCTTTTAGTGAAAATAATTCTTATTAAGGAAGAAGTCTTTTTGTTAAGCGATCAATATTAAATGTAATAAGTCCGTAAAGGTAATTGTTAAACGAAAGAGAAAAAAGTAGAAACAATCAACTTTAGATTCTTATTTTAAAATGTGATTTCATTTTGCTGACTGTTAATTTAATAATATTTCTTTGTTCGAAAAAACTTCATTTTCTTTACGTAGGAACGGATCTAGTATTATTTCTAGTACCTCTGATAACGAAGTTTTGCTTTAGCAAATAACAAGGGAAATACGTAAAAACAAAAATACAAAAAATGTGAAAAACTATTTGAATTTTATGATCAGAGAAAATACCTTTAGAAAAAAAGAATTCCGATCGTATATCTAAACCTTTAAATGTGGGGGAGCAGAAGACTGGTCTATAAGGAAGAGAAGAAAATGCTTATCTTAGTTCGACGGTTCCATAGTTCCCGATGGTCATATAGCCATGGGTATATTATTTAAATCTCTGCCCTCTAGAGTAGTAACAATATTCTTGTCTGAGAATGAGTTTTAATTTAGGTTTACAAAAGTAAAAAATTTATTTAAATTTCCTGGTTATAAGCCAGATTTAGGGTTATTATAATAGGTTGGAGAAAAAGAAATCTATTATTTTTTCGTTTATTTCAAGGTTTTATTTAATATAGTTAGAATTGATCGATTTGGGTCAAATATGCACCGTTTTGTTCTACAATTTGTCGCCATTTTAAAGGTAATTTCATAATTGCCTCTTTCATAGAAGCTCTGGTCCTTATTGGGGAAAAAATCGACTAAGCGATTTTCACAATCTTCTCTTGAGGACAATTTCTTATCACCAAGGAAGTTTTGGAATGACCAAAAAAGATGGTAATCGATTGGTACCATGTCCGGACTATAAGCTTCAAAACTTCCCAACCAAGCTCCCGGAGTTTCTGGAGAGTCACTATAGACGTATGGGGCCTGGCGTTGTCCTGATGGAACACAAGTTCTCTTCTATTGGCCAATTATGGCCAATTCTGGTCGATCGCTAACTTCAAACGGTCCAATGGTTGACAGTAGAGGTCCGAATTTAGTGTTTCGCCATATGGAAGCAGCTCATAGTGAATTATTCCTTTCCAGTCCCACCAAACACACAGCAAAACCTTCCTTAAAGTTAATCCTTAATGGTTTGGCCACCGTTTGAGCCGTTTCGTCGCGGTTGACTACGATCGTTTTCGCATAATATTGTCGAATGTAACCCATTTCTGATCCCCAGCCACTATCCGTTTCAGAAATGGCTCGATTTGGTTCCGTTTGGCCAAGGCTTCGCAGATGAAAATTCGGTCCATCATGTTTTTTTGCGTCAATTGGCAAGTGGCACCCAAACATCAAGCTTTTTTTTTGAATCCAGCTTTATGCAAATGGTTTAAAACTTTTGTGGCCGATTTTCAGCTTCTGGGAGATACTACGACTGTTAACATGCCGGTCTACTTCGATCATTTTCGACGACGGGCCTTCCTGTGCGAGGTGCATCTTTAACATCAAAATTACTGGAACGGAATCGACGAAACAAAAATTGCGCGTGATTGTCATGTGACAGTATCGGGACCACAAACACCATTCACAATTTCAGCCGCCTGGCTTGCGTTTTCGCCTTTATCGAAGCAAAATTGTAAAATATACCCAATTTTCTCTTTGTTGACGTCCATCTTTTACCCGCTATATCTCGCAACCGAATCGATCAATCACAAAACTGTTAGAGAATTTTTTTAGTACCGAATGTCACTTTTCCAACGAGTATAAGTATAAACCTATGCGATCAATACATCACGAGATATATATCACTAAAGCCATCTAGCGAAAAATAATAGATTTCTTTTTCCCCAACCTATTATTAATAGATAAATGATGATTATGATGATGTTTATAACATGATGAAATTAAAATAAAATCCCCAAGAAATTTTGTTTGGTAAACATGATATTATAACTATCAAGGCTTTGATTTACTAAATATGAATAAACATCTTAATTTGATATGGTTTAATCCATAGAACCCATTTCAATTGTCCATTTCCTGTATTATGGGAAAAATACTGGTGACTGACCTTGACTAATAATTTGACACATTTGACGTCAGTGACCAAGGGGATGCTGTAGTCGACGGCGAGTCTCCGTGTTCTATACCCATGAGTCATAAACGAAGACACTCTTCGAGCTCCTCCATCTCTAATCGGCAAATTGATGACCAACTCGAAGGCTTTGCGTTGCAAAAAGTCGGCTAATCGGCCGACATTGTCGTTGGCTGGACCACTTGAGTCGATATCTTCGAAAGTCCATTGGACAGCCTCCACCTGAAGAAGAAACAATAAAACAAGTCATTTATTTTTATTCCAAATTTTTAACATATTTCAATAAATCGATTAATTAGATAATACTTAATTATTTTGTAAAAAAAGCTTTTTTTTCTTTCTACAATTTATTGCTTTTTTGAAACATATAATCTAATCTTTGAACTACTTTATATATTAAATTCAAAATTACACTACTTATGAAGAACTTAACAACTACAAAAAACTTATTCTGTATATCGATCCCCTCCCTGATTGCTTCCTTCTAGAAAAAGTTCTAGATTGGCCTAATGGGAAATTCGGCCCTGATGAATACACTATGCCTTTGAAGCAAAAAAAAATCATAAATTTATTTTTATTAAAATTTTTATTTTTTAGAGATAAAAAGCTAAAGAATGCATAAATAAAAATTGTTTACTTAAACGACTCGGAAAATATAATTTTCTTAATAAAGATTCTTCCATTTGATGAATATTTTTTAAATATATAAAAAATAAAACTATAAAAATAATCATATCTTTTTTATATTATTGGAGATATGGTTTTATAGAAGACAAGTGATTAAATAAATTATGAATACGCAATTAATATAGCCTATATATATTCTTTTTAGCATGAGTACAAAATAAAGAGAGATAATAGCAAATATCTAAGATAAAAGGTTGATTAAGACCAGGATTATTAATCCTTTTTTAGTTTTATGTGTAAATTTTTGCTGCTGGCCAATTGACTGTATGGCCTTTAAGCTTAATTAAATTATTTGGGCCATCTATGTTCCTGTGCAAGAAGTGATGGTCTGGAGCAAAAGAAGCATACCAATGAGGCTGGTGATCCTTGGTTCAATTACCAGGTTTAATTAAATGCTCACTTGGCCCACAAGCAAAAATTTACTCGTACAACTATTAAATAAACTATGACTCTGTAAAAAGTCCGTATTGAATATCAATATCTAATTCAAATGAATGGGTCTCAAAAAAATATATTAATCCTTTCTTTTCCAAATTAAGGCAAAGGGTCGGTAAATAAATGTTCTAGAATAATTGCGCATGGGAAAAACTACTATTTAAATTCCCAAATGAGAACAAGTTATATTTTTATAAAAAATAATATTTAGGAAATCTTAGGTGAGAGGTGGGAAGAATTAATTACTTCTGAAGATAGTGGAGAAGAAATTTTTTCTGGAATACAGAATAAAGACGCTGTAAGATCTTTTTGGAATTTAAAAAAAATTATTCAACCTTGCATTAATGGCTTTTCCCGAAGTAAGGAAGTAGGAATTCATTCCTCCCCAGGAACAAGCACAAAAGTCAATTTACTCATGGCCTAACTGCTTGTGGCTCTAATAGGCAAAAAGCAGGTATCAATATGGTTGGTTGGGCCCATTCATATTTTAACAAATTTATAATACTTCTTTGGATTCCTAGTCGGCAGAGAAAATGATAGATGAAGGTGGTGGAAGAGAAAAGACTGACATAAGAGGTTTTTTATTCCCGCGTAAAACTTTTAATAATTTTTTTTATTTATGGAATTCCAATTTTTTATAATAATCCGTAAATAGCTTTGTTATCTAAAGTGGTGACATCATTTCAAGAGTAGGAAAAAAGATGAAAAGTCAATATTTTTTTTTCTTTTATTTAGATGAAAATTACCCTTTTGGAAAAATTTTAATAAACCTGGTGTGGACTATTTTCTTTAAGCTGGTATTATTTTTACATGCTTATTAAATGAAACTATGTTATGTCAAATCATTATATTGCATTTAATTGATTAGATAAGATTAAAAAATACTAGGTTGGTAGATGATGAGGCTTAGTAACAAAGTGTCTGGTGAGGAGTGAAGTGTCCATGCCCTGCTCTCCATGGGCAATTTCAATGGAAAGCCAAATGGAGGTGCAAAGGAGAGCAGAAAAGAGCGAAGGGCCAGGAAGACCAAAGAGCGTAAGGAACGCAAATCGAAAAAGGGCAAGAACAAGCATAATGGTGAGTCTCACTTCTCTTTTATATTGATATGATTATCATTTTTTTAATGGTTAGTTAATGGTGGAAGTGTCAGAAAAACGGGGCTATTTGTTTTCAGGGAAAAAGATAATAAAGAATTAAATAAAAAGAAGATTAGGAATTTCAAACTGAGCTTTTTTTTTTTTTTGATATGGAAACATAAGGTCCATCAGATCTTTAATGAACAATGATCACATGAAACCAGGAAGAACAGGAGAAAGAGAGTGTGATTACATTGCAAGGTGCTTGTTGAGGTTGAATGTGAAAGAGAGATTGTAAGTTTTAGGGAAGATAGAAGCAGGGAGGATGTTCCAGTCACGTGGATAAAAGGCTGGAATATCCAATTATCACGCTTGGAATAAATAGCCAGTTTTATGGTATAGTTTTAATGTTATTTCTTTTAATTTTGTCAGTTTGACCTAACTTCATCTATAGGAGTGAAAGCTTGAAAATCTGTCCAAATTTTAGGCTTATTTATTTATACTCGCCAGAGTTAGGGGACAAAAATATTTTTTTTTTTAGTATGACTGTGAAATTCTGAATTCCACTGTCTGAAACAAATATTGGTCGTTTCCCAAGAAGTACATCTAATTTTAGATAAATCTCAAAATTCTTAAAAGGAATATATCCTTTTTTTAGGAAGGTGGAAATTTTTCTAATTTCCGTTTCAGGAGGGCAAACTGAGCCGGGTATCCTGATACACCCTTTTGATTTATAAGTCTTATGTAAAATTCCCAAATGTGAATTTTCAATAGCCTGAAATTTTGAAAAACAAACGCCGCCATCATCTTTCATGTTCATGTCTCAATTTTTTTCTTTACACAATTATTTATCAAAGCGAATGGAGTGTGCGCCCTCATTTATCAATCTCACAAAAATAATTGATTAAATGAAAGTTTTCCATCTCCTCGACCTATGTAGATGTCTTCAGCATTATTTCCTCAACAAAAACATGAGAATATCATTTTTAATGTTGAAATTTTACCTTCGAAAATGATATTTTGGCTTTAAAATGTTATTTATTGATTAAAGGGTTTCCAAGAATTTTGAACAAGAGGTCTCCTAGGAAGGATGGAGGAGTATATCTAATAATAATCAAGAATAGCAAATTTCCTATTTTACATAGAGGGAGTCTAATCATGTGAAATTTACTTTTGTAGCAAATTGTAATTGTCAACAAAATTTGTTTGAATTTTTCTCTAATTATCAAATGAAATAAAAAATATAAAATTACCACATAAATTAAGAAGAATAAAAACTTTTAGATTCTAAACAATTGGATTAGTCTACTAAAAAAATTATCAAATGTCACTTCCTGGGGTAAGAGAGTAAGTAAATAAGTTCTCCTGCCCAGTAATAAGGACATAGGCCCAATTCAAGATGGTCAAAGTATAAGACGGAACACTCCATAGAGGAGGATATTAGCAAAAGACACCTGGGGTTTACCTATCAATTATCATTTAACCCACTTAAGAAAATGACATTTCTAGATTGTGAAATAATATTTATTCATCTAGTTTAGAGAGTGACTAATATAGATTATTTGAAATGTTATTGATGCCTTATGAGACTGCACGGTTCCAAAAAAATCTATTTATATTAATGAGCAAAATAATCGTTATATAGAATATTTTTGGTTAAATTTTTTCTTTAACCAACCCATTATTAATCAAAAAAAAAAATATTAATAAAATATATGATACGAGAATATCTTGCTTCAAGATCAATGTTTCGTACTTAGCGATAAAATTTATTTAAATTATATTGGCTATCAATTAATTTAAATAAATTATTATTATTCACGAGGTGCTTAAAAGCAGAAGTCCTCGCTGACTAAGTTCAATCAAAAATAAATACAAATTTTCATGACAAAAAAAAAAAAAATAATTCACAGGATATGGCAGGATGTAGGTTTTTATAGGACGAAAACCAGCCTATTCCGAGATATCTAATTTATTATGTAAATATTTCGAATGGATTAATAAATTTACTATATTTTCGCTTTAATTCGGTTTATTTATATTAAATACAACGTTCCTGCCACTGTGTCCTTTTTCAAGTACAATTCAGATACAAATCACAAAAAGTGTTACATTTATTTACATCTATAGATGTATTACTTTGTGATTTGTATCTGAATTGTACTTGAAAAAGGTCACAGTGGCAGGAACGTTGTATTTAATATAAATAGGAATTAACCGTAATTTATTCATAAAGAATAAAAATTGTGAAAGCTTCAATTCCAAAATTTTGAATAGAATCCATCCTCAATACATCAAATAATTAATAAATAGATGGTTAAAATATGGACAAAAATTGACAGGTCTTTTTTCTCCTAAAACATATTAAAATATTATTAATCCTCAACCTAAAACAAAACGCATTCTCCCCTCCCCATGGATATACGAAATATTTTAGTAATAAATGTAGATTTTTTGAAGAAAATGATTATAGGGGGACTGAGAAAGTTTCCTTCTAGCTTGTTTTTTAATCGAAGGTGGTCCAATTTAACTGAAATATGGCTTAATCAAATTGTTTGGTTCGATTTGCGAAATGACCTATCAATCGGACAGCAAAGTATAAAAATTATTTAATCGTATGAAGACAATAAATTTTACAAATTAAAAAGTATTTATTTAAAATGTATTTTATATATTCCTGTTAAGAATTTTTCTCTTTAATAAAGATAAAAGTAGTTAATATTTAATAGTTAAGACAACGACATAGATAAATTAATTTCTTATCATTAAGACAAGTTTACTAGAAAAAAATGACTTATAGATGAGTTATTTCAAGTTTTTTTTTTTTTTACTTACGAATTATTTTTATTTTTAATAATAGAGGATTAAGGTGACCAGATTGATAACGAAAATAATCATTTATATGAAAGATGGATCGGCACAACTCAAACTTTGTTCATCACTAATAATTAATAAAATACCAAGTCAACAAACTTCTTAAAAAAAAAAAAAAAAACTAATCATGCCATGCACCTTTTAAATTTGGTATTATTAAATCTTATTCTTCTTCTTTCCTTGGAATTTTAATAAAAGACCGAGAAAAGAAGGAAGCCTGAAGTTTGAGAGGGAAAGCTGGCATATACGAAGCAGAAAAAATACCACTCAGCTCGGGTAACTCGTGGTTGCCATCCACGTACTCACAAAATTTGAGCGCCTGAGTGCTATTATATATATTTTAAAAAATAAAAAATAATATAAAAATTAATATATAGGAATCTTGAGAAGAATTTTATATACTTTTATAAATATATATATAAAAACATTAAAAATTTTTCCTTTTTTTAAAAATTCTCTTTTAAGTCTCTTAAGTAAACAGAAAAGAAAATTTTTTATTATATATAAAAAAGCAATGACGTAAAATTCACCTTAATTATAAATACAATAAACTTAAATACAGATCATAGACTTCTAGAATAAAATTGAATTAAATATTAATTTAAATAATGAATTTTTTTTATTAAATAATTTAATGGTAATTTTAATCAATATAATAGTAAGAAAATACCCCCTATATGAAAACAAATCAATTTATTATCAAAAGGTGAGTCAAGCCACTTTCAGAGTCAAAATATAAAAAATAAAATGACAATTTTAATAAAACGATAAATAAGAATGAAAAGAAAGTGAATTTAAAAAAAATATTTCCAAACCCCCTTTTAGCAATGTTAGGGTCCACCCTTGATTGAAAATCTATTTCAGAATGTCTTAATTAAATTAATTATACAAAAATAATTTGAATTTCATTATGATTAAAGCCGAAACGTCCCATTGGGAGTTTTTTTTATTAGGTAATGGAATTAATTAGCGTCATATTTTTTTTTTTTATCTATAATATTTATTATTATATTATCATATGTTATGATCGGACATCAATCACACTCACAATCGACAAGTTAACGAAAACAATGGCAAATGCTTTGATTCGAAATTCGATTTTAAAAATAATACACTGACCGGCAAAAAAAACGCAACACCTAATTTTTTTTTTATTTTTAAAGTTTTACTTTTATAATATCAATTTTTTAACAAAGGTAAAACCTTTATATCATTTTTAAAATCATTTTATAGATCTTTAAACATTTTTAATCCATATTATTAATAATTTAATTACAAATCGCGAACATTCTTTCAAAATTTTGTTAAATTTCATTATTCAATGCCTACAATGTATAACTTCATTTATTAAAAGGTATTTTAAATAATCATGCAGTTGCAATTTATTTATTTATTTTTTTCATTTCTAAAAAGAATTTCATTCTATAAAGATGCCTTTAAATCGAGAAGAAGTCGCTAAAGCAATAGCTTTAGTAGAAGACGGACGAAGCTTACGTTATGTAGCTTCGGTAAAGTGCTGGATGTTAATGTTTCGACTATTCAAAGAACCTATCAAAGGTATAGAGAACTTGGAACTTACTCCAGAAGACCTGGATCAGGTAGAAAGAGGTCAACATCGGTCGACGATCGATTTTTAATGATGCAAATTTTGCGGGATCGTCATACAACCGCCGTAGAAGCGCGAAACCGCCTCGAATGGGCCAATGGGGCCAGTATAAGTGAAAGGACAGTTACAGAGAAGACTAAAAGAAGCAAATCTACTCTGTAGAAGACCAGCTATTGGGTCCGAACTTACTCAAAAACATCGATCTGCTCGCCTTCGATTTGCTCTTCAACATCAAGTTGGACTGTTGATCAATGGGAGGCAGTTCTTTTCTGGGATGAGTCCAGATTCGCTTTTAAATCACCCGAAGGCAGAGATAGAATAAGGAGGAGACCTAATGAACGATATTACCCAGTTAATTTTTCTTTAAGAACAGCAATCAATGGCGGATCTGAAATGGTATGGGCTGGGAGCAATCTAGACGCTAGAACAGAACTAGTTTTCATAGAGAATGGGGCTCTTACGGGTCAGCGATATATTGACGAGGTCCTTGAAAACCATATTGTTCCCTTTTGTTTCCTTTATTGGAGACAATTTTCTTTTGATGCAAGACAATGCACGCCCTCATGCGACAACAATCGTTAAAAAATACATGCATGAAGTGGGAATCAAAATCTTAGAATGGCCTCCTCGAAGCCCAGATCTCAAACCAATCGAACATGTATGTATTTTGGGCGGAAATGTCAGAAAACGTGTGCCTGAGAACCTCCTTGGTCTAAGAAATAAACTTCTTGAAGAATGGGAGAAATTATCTAAAGAAAATATTGTTAATCTGATCAGAAGTTTGCCGGAGAGGATACAAACGGTAATAAAATCCAGAAGTGGTAATACACGATTCTAAAGTGATCTAATTTTCTCCAGAAAATTAAATTTTGTGATTTCAGTTGCGAAAAATCAT
>JAAAKE020094133.1:0-41483 GCA_010014785.2 Anisolabis maritima | reverse complement strand
TTTTTGTAAGTCTTGTTTCGGCATCTGAGGTTTCTCTTGCAATGATTGAACTAGACAGGGGGGTGGGGGGCCAATTGTCGTCGCTGCTTGTCCGGTTGACCTTGAGCAGAAAGCAAGCGCTGCTATCTCTTTGCACTCCTTCTAGAAATTACCTTTAATTTTATATTCTATAAGAGTTCTATTAATAGATAATTAGACATTCAATTTTATTTTCATAAGATGATAAGACAAAAATTTAGTAAACTAAAAAATAAAAAAAATCATTGGTTTTGCTTTTTAAACATTCATCTAAGAAGTCATTCTTATCCTAGGGGCTATGGACCCCAGAGTTATCTTTCTCTTTTAAGATAAATTCAAAAAGACCAATAAGAATTTTAATAAAATAAATAATAAAACAATCATTTTGATCCAACAAAGTGAGAAAGAGAGGATGAAAACCAGCCGATCCGTCGCCTCTAGAGAAAGCCTGTAAAAGAAGGCAAAGGCGTACACAAGGGCGAACCTAGAACGGGGATTAGGATGAAAATTTTTTATCATTTGAATAAATTTTCCAAGTTGGTTCATTTCATTATATTAAAAACGGCGTATTCAAGGAATGCACTGGCGGAACAAATCCAAGCCAAGTCACTGAGTGAACGGCGTATCTCGGCTCATCCTAGGCTATCATATAAAATTGTAATTATTGTAGATGGTAAAATCTCATAATCAAATTGAAAGATTTTTTAGGATTTGTTTCGTAAAAAATATATTAACAATCGTTTAAAGACTCTATGGCCTCAGATACAGTAAAGACTTAAAAAATTTCACTAAGACCGAGGTTAAGCTCTTGCTTCATGACCATTTTTCTAGGTAATTGAAATTCAGAAAGGCCTTAATTCTCATGGCCTCAACTCTTTGAAAAAATTAAAAAAATACAGAAAAACAAATAAAGGAAAAGAATCAAAGAGAGACTCTCCTCTTTCAGTACTTTAGGAGAAATTCAAAAACAAGGTTTTTTTCTATTTTTATTTGCTCATTGAAAATGTAATGAAGAGTGTACAATTCCCTGTATTATAATAATAAATTAACAATAAAATACATAATAGAATATATATTATAAATATGTATAGAGACTAGATTCTAAATTTAAATATTTATAAATATTTTTATAACATTTAACAGAGATAAAATAAGGAAATAAAAAATTTATTTTTCTTGTCTTTCTTTTTTTCTTTTTTTTTTATAAAGGCTTTTAATCACAATACTCATCAGTCGTTAAGCAGTTAATAACAAATATATTCGATAGGCGATTATTATTAAAAATATTTTTTTAAATATGTCTTTTTATAATGAGATTTATAAAATAACATATTAAAATTAATATGAATCATTTTGCCATTTTTTTAATAACAAAATCTCTCTTTTAAAAATGAAATAATACGTAAAAAAACAACAACAATTGAATGCTAGGATAGCCCCAGATGGGCGGTGCTCACACTGTTGTTTCTAACAATATGCGCAACCATTTACACTAGATTTTGACTTGATAAAATGGACTCGGTTCGGTTCGGTTCTGCTTTTAAATGACTCACATTAATTAAAAGATGAAGCATGAAAAGTCAAATAAGAAAATTATTCAATGTGATGTGTCAATTAAATTAAGTAACATTAAAAAACTGAACCAAATGAAAAAAATATATAAATATGAAAAATAAAAAAATATGAAAAAAAAAGTTTGAAGATTGAAGTTTTGACCCAGGCCACCACCTTCAGAGCTGGATGGAAATAATCGATTATGCTTTATTTAAATTAAAGATAATGAGGCTGCAAGCATCAAAAGACAAACTAAATGTTTTAAGTTCGGTTCAGTTAAATTTCTAAGACATTTAAAAGTGAACCGTACCGAGCTGAAGTGATAACAATGGCGCTAGAGATTAGAAACAATAAGGAGCCATATCAATGCTAGCACTAATATACTGAATAAATTAAAATACACTCTAAAACATAAGAGAAATTTTTATTCTATACCTAATTGGTTGAATAATACGAAACTTAGTTATGTTCGCATCTAATTATTCTATTTTTTTGTTCCCCTATTTTAACTAAATCATTAATATGAATGAAAGAGAAAGATTTAAGAAACAAAAAGAGCACTTAATGCATGAGCTGCTCTTGTTCTAACAAGATTATCTTCATCTCGGAGTAACAGAAAGAGTTTAGGGCAGACTGATTCTACGGAGACTCGGTTATTGTCTTTAGAATGAGTCAGATGACTGTTGAGGACACCTAAGGAAAAATGATAAATTAAAAATTATTATTTATTTTTAAAATCTAATCAAGTGAGTTAACTGACCAACAAGCATAGCTGCATCCGCCCTGACGGTCGGCCAATGGCTCTTCAGGAAAGTAAGACTGTGCAGGATAAGACCCGGAACAAGATCAGGCATCTCGTCGGCCTGGAAAAGTCAAATTAAAATCCAAATAGATCGTTCAATGTATATAGCCAAAATTCCTAGGTTGGGGGGGGGTTTAGAATTTGTTTTTCTATTTTGTTTGTTGTTTGAAATGCTATTATAACTATTTTTTTGCAAGACCGTGACTCCACTAGACCTGAATCAATCATGGGCATCTCACGACAGGTAACATGTTAAAGTGAAGTAGTGTTATTACGCGCAATGTTTCATCATGTTTTTATCTTTTACTTTAGATGGAAATGTATGAACATGTTATTTGTTAATGAGCATATATTTTTTTTCTTGTATTTTTATATTTGTTTTGCTAATTGTTTGTTGTTTTGTGTTATGTAATTTATAAATTTGTATTTGTGTTTGATTGGACTTAGCCACCGAGGACTTGTGACTCTAAGCAGGTCGTAAATTTATTTATTTATTTATTTATTTATTATTAAGTAAAATAAAAATTTTCATTAATACATATCATTTTTTGGAATTAATTTTTGTGTATTTATTTTTTTAGTTCAGTCAATTTAGAAAAAGTTTTTGAATATTCATTTAAAATTATATTTTAAAAAAGTATTTAAAAATAAGTTAATATATTTTTTGAGACTTTATAAAATTATTTTTATATTGGATATACTATAAATTTCAAAAAATCTGGTGTGACGGCCGCACATGACACAACTTTTTCTTATGTTATGTGTTGTCACATCAGATTTTTTGCATCGAGGCCCCTAGATATCCGGTTCATAATTTTATTTAGATTTTAATTTTACAGGTTTTTCGTTTATATATATTATTCAATTATTAAAATTATAGAAAAAAAATTAAATTAATTAAAATGGCAATTATATATGGCTTATTATTAAACATAGGAATTAAAAAAAATCTTTTCGGCATTTGAGGCCATATAGACGTGAAATGATACTCATTATATTTAGTAAGATACTTGTAATCCAAGCATATTTATTTACACCATTTGGTATCCAATTGATTTAAATAAATTTTCATCAGACTGCCTGGGACCTGAACCCACAGCCCTAGGTTTTTTCAGGGTTATCAATATTGACAATATCTTTAACCTCTCGGCCCTTTATATTTTGTTACCATGGCAACGGGTCTTCCTATCTTTTCTATGAGATACTTAAAATCCAAAAAATGTGGGCCCCACACTATTTTGAGGTAGAATTTGATTAATAAATCTTAAAGATTTTCTAAATTATTATAAGTACATCCAATTTAATCAAAATCGTTAGAATAGATTAAGAGAAAATCACAAAAAACTGAAAATCGCATAAAAGTAAAATGGGTCCCAAACAATTTTTATAACGGTTAATTCATTTCAAAGATCATATAATAGATAATTGATTTATGAATTTTAATCAAGATTGTTAAAGCAAATTTTGAGAAAATCGAAAAAAATAAGTACATGGGTAAAGTATTAGTTCTCTTTGGCCGATTTTATTCAAAAGCTTTAAGGGGCAAGCCAGCTGGGTACTTAGTTTAAATATAAAATTTCAGCCTCGAAGGTTTTTTGGTTTTTGTGAAATCGTGACAGTCCATTTTGCGAGGCCTATTTTTTAGACTCTTGAGACCTCAAAACGTGAATTTCCGTTGAAATCTCGACATCGGTTTTTTTTCGATTGCAATATTTTCTCACTATATATTTCATATATAGGTAAGGGAATGTAAAAATCAAATCTTACCATAATGAATATACAGTTAAAAATTTATTGTTTCTGAGAGATGGATTTATTTTTTGACCTTGACTGTATATAATTATCTAAAAAAATTATAATAATAATTCGATATAAAAATATAAAATAAATTATGCCAAAATGTGTCAGTCAGATTTTAAGAGAAATTAGCAACAATCCAAAATCTGTTAGAAGCCAATCCTCAGTAGTAAACCCATGATTAAAACTATTGTTGGAGAAGAGAGGGATAGACATGATAGACGGCTGGTTTTTTTCCTCTCCAATTCCTCTTATCATGCAACACTTACAATTAGTTTGCATAAGTCACTAATAAATTCTGGATAGAAAAGGACAGCATCATCAATGAGATGTTCGAGGAGAAGATTTTTCATTCGAGGTGCATCTCTCAGAAGATTAGCTACCTGCAAAGGATAAAAAGGTCCATTAATATATTAAACATTTCAAAGTTTTCTAGTGAAAATTAAAATAAAAAATAATCCGTGAAAAAATAATTCAATATCTTTTAACATAAATGTTTATAAGATCGTAGGAGACTCCCCCACCCCCACCCCCCGAAACTTTTTTTCTCTCCCGAGACACTGAATTTTAGACTAAAAATGGATTGCTGGAAGGTAGGCAATCCAAATGATCAATTCACTAATGGCTTTTTCGATTAAATGCTCCAGAGCTCCTCCAAGCAAGCTCAGCTATTTATTGATTTCTAGGAAGATTTAATCAGCATCTGTTCTAGATGAGCTCTTGAGTAATTAATCAAAAAATTCATTAAGAAGTTGTCAAAGACGAACAAATTTATGCCCAACATGGTACTAGAACGCCTCTTATTTATTATAATATTCTACCTGTCTCAAGGCATATTTACACGCCAGCACAACCTCCGGGTCATTATCGTTCAGATGTAAAAGAAGGCAAGCGAGACTCGATTGAGTCTGTTCAAAAAAGTCGCCACCAGTATCACCTCCGGCTCTTGCCAAATCGCCAAGCACTCGTAAGGAAGCGACTCTTGCAGCAGCGTCCTCCTTGCCAAAGAAGGGCTTTATTCTTAAAGCAATTGTCATACGTAGGTTGGCCACCTGAATGGAACATGGACATCAAAAGGTATTCAATTTTATATAAAACAGTCAAGGATTATCTAAAAATCCTACTTGAATAAAAATATGGAATACCTTTAGAAAGGATTTCTTTAATGGGAAGAAAAACAAATGTGAATAAATAACAGGTTTATATAATATTGGAATAGAGATTGATTGAGCCTTTAAGTGACCTGAGAGGATTCGATGGTGTTGAAAAGACGAGAGAAACCTCGCATTGCTACAAGAGGAATCGCTACACTCGCTTCATGATCATCCAAGCCTTGGACCAGCGCTGATATAATCTGCTCACAATAGCGAGACATCTGTAAGGCCACAAATCAATTCAGAATTATGACGTAAAAGATAGCTAGATTATAATAGATAATAACCTGCTCTGGTTCCCAGTTGGATGTAGCTGCCAATCCTTCCAAACTCAGCTGCCTTACAAGACCACAAGGATCGTTCAAACTGGCTAAGAGCGTGCAGACGACTCCATCGAGAAGGACCAGCTCTCCGTTGCCTTTACACGACACCAACTAAAAATAAAACTTAGAGTAAAGTTGAAAGTGCAAAGAATCGATTAGTTAGTGGTTACTTAATAGAAAAAAATACATTGTCCTAGAAGACCATAATAAAATAAAAAATCTCCATCTCTTGAAAATTAAAGAAAAAGTGATCTCCTCTTATCTGGATTATTGTTCCAATGTATAGTGTAGATTGGCTTCCGAGCTAAATATAGGGTTCTTAAGACGTGCATGTTTGTTATGGAAACTCGCACCGACCGAAAGTGTCATATATGCTCCGTCGATTAGGGTCAATCACTAGACTCAAGGTGTGGTTTTTGAGAGAGCAATAATTGTTGGCTAATATCTTATATCGACAATTGTGAATTCTTTTTTTAAATGTGTAAGATTTGTTTATCATTTATGGTACTATAATTTATTGCATTGTTGCGCTCCAAGAGACTTAGACCTCAGAGTTTTTTTTTATTAATTAAATAAATAAATAAATCATAATATATGAACCTCAGCATAAAAAGCAGTTATAGCTACTCGGCGTGATTCTTGAGGGGAGCTTGCATATTGATTGAGACAAGTGATCACTTGCGCCAACTGTTGAGGCATCACAGAACACAAAGTTCTAGAAAAAGAAATATACTTTACTTAACGCTTCTAATAATAAATTTAAAAAAAAAAGAAGTTAGCTTACTTGACTAACGAAGGAACATATTCGAGGAAATGTGCGGTGGGGTCAGCGGAATCCAGGCAAGAGAACGGGAGCATAGCTTCAGCAATCTTCTCACAATTAACGCATAGAAGAAATCGTTGGAATGTATGAAGCGCCTCCCTAGGAACAAGCATACAAATAAAATATTGAAATAAGAACAAAACATTAAATTATTTTACCTGGATGGGTTTAGTGAAGGGGAAATTTTAGGTCCTAGCTCTTTAGGCTTCAATTCCAACGTATAGCTGCCTAAAGAAAGATAAAGCGTTGCAAATACTTCAGAGAATTTAGTTAGAGCGATTTCATGCATCAAAGCTATCTTGAAGAGAGATTGTGACGCGCATATAGCCTAAAAAACAAGAAAAAATTATATAGCTACAATATTTATAATAAAGATGAGCATCGAAGCAATGCTGCGGTACTCATTACTAAAAAAGGGAAATTAGTATTCACTTCCCACTCTTAAAATATTTTAAATATGATAATGAAATCTCCAGTAATTTCTTTAAGAAGTACATGAATAAAAAAGCACTTCCAGCTCTATTCATTTCTTAAAAAATACTTTAAGTACCTTTGGGAAATGCTGGTACTACTTTTAGTAGTACATGCAAAAGCATAAATTCGATGGTGAAAAAAACATCATTCTGACATCGATATTTTTTTACCAACGAAGAAATCATAAACTCTTACTGCAAAAGGTCCAGGTGTCGCCTTTCGAAGTCCCGTAGCTGAATTTGTCTCACATAAAGGACCCGTTTGAAGAAGTTTTATGAGACTTTCCAAACAGTTTGCTGCTAAATCTGAATCTTGTACGAGGATTTGCCAACATTCAACGACAGAACTAAAAAAAAAATTACGATTGTTTTATTATCTATAACAAATTAATTATTAATTAATTATTTAAAAATTCGAGTAATTTGCTCACTTCTCAAAGGGCAGAGGTCTTGAGAGTAGGTTTGTGATAATGGTTTTCGGGTGATGTTTAGCAAGAGCCAAGACCACCTGAAGAGTTGCCTCGCGGGTATTCGGACAAGTCAGAGTTTGCAGTTTCGATATTATACAATCTGAAAAATAATATTCATATTTCAAAGAACATTTTCATTATGTTGAAAGATAATTGTATTATATATACCTAAGAGAGAAGAGGTATGATGAAACAACTCCCCTCCTTTATTGACAATGAGAACCCGAAGGACTTGAGCTGCCCCAACAGAGCTAGTGGTTTGTCCATCCATTGCATCCAGAAGACTCTCTGCTAGATGGATCAGCTGATAATGCGGGAGTTGTTGTCCGACGAGAGTTGCCAAGTCCTGAAGAGCAGCATTTAAGTCTTCGGGATTGATCAGGCGAGTTCTCAGCCCCAGAAGTAGTGTGCTGGTGTCATTATCTGCTGCCGCCAAAAGACTCTTTCCTGTTTTTAAAAGTTTTATTTATATACATATAAAAGAGATAATAAATATTAATAATGTTATTTATTTCAATCAATATTTTGTATTGAGGGCTCCCATGAATCAAACTTATGGTCAATCATCCAGGGAGTATGACTTGTTTATTTTATTTATTTTAAATATAACAATAAAATGCTGCTTGCCTTCGTATCTTGCGGCAAGTTGTAAAGTTAGACCCACACAGTCAAGAGCAGCAGGTCGTACCGGGGGCCAGACATCAGCACATCTTGCAGCTGCTCTTCCCACTAGCAAACCGGAATGTGTGAAAGAACTGGGACCCTGAGGACAAATAGGAAGCTAACGAAACAATAGCAACAACCACAATGACAAAACAAAAGCAGAACAGACATGCCAACACAACGCAATAGGCCATGAATTAGTAGATCTTTTTGTCAAAAGGGTTTAGGCAGCATGGAAATTTAGGTTTGGGAAAATGACTGAGGTGCAAACCAGTTTGAAAACATGTTGAGTAACTTAAGAATTCGGAGACTCAAAACAAAGTTCGCTTGAGTAGAGTAGTTTCAAACTGATTGCAGTCTAGAATTGAACTCCAGAAAAATTCGAATTCCACTTATCTTAGTTAATTTCCATTACTCATGCCATCCGTATTTTTCTAACATAACCTACTTCAAGTGAGAATTTGATGTTATCCAGATAGCATTGCAAAGCAGCGCGTAAAAGTTGAACAGCTGCCAATCGAATGTGCTGAGAATCGCTTTTCGGGAGCCAACTTTCCAAAACAATCCAGATATCATCAAGAACAGCTGGACCCAGACGTTGTGTCAACAACTCAGAAACTAACGAAGCTGAAACATTTATTGAACACAAATCTTTTATGTATATACTAATTTATGAATGAAAAGTAATTGTTTTAGAAGGATTAGAATTCCAAGTAGTAACTTATTTAAATAGCACTCACCTAAACTATTAAGAAGATTTCGTAATTTCCTAGTCCAATGGAATCCCTCTGGAGACATTTCTTCTGCTGGTGCATGAATATCAATGAGTTGAAAGGTTCTCTCAAAACATGTGGCCAAAACAACATGGCATTCGTCCGAAGGCAGCTCGGGTGGCAATTTACTATTCATTTTAATTAAGGAAAAGAGTAATAAATCTTCAAAATTCAATTGCTTTGAAATCTTTTGAAAAAGAGAACAAATGGTCTTAATTATTTTTTTACGTGTCAAAGGATACAGAAAAGCAGTGGCTGTATCTAAAATGAGAGGTCCAGCATCAAGACCTGAGCCCAACTGAGAGAGAACCGATGCTACAAGCTCTCCTCGTCTTGTAAGACGAATTTGAGTGACGTTTCGGTTCGGATGGAGAGCGCCTGCAAGATTTGAAAGAGCTTGGAGAGCAGAAAGCCGAGTAGCAGCATCCTGGAATTAAAAATAAATATATCTATGATTTGACATCTGGATGAAATGAGAACTAGAGGGAAAATCATTACTCTAATCCATTATTAGAGAGTAAAATTTTATTTTACAGCTGACCTTAGCAGCTGCGAGTTGTTCAAGCAGCCAAGGAGCGAGATCAGAATCAACATGAGGAAGGAATTCCATAACGGGAGCCTCTAATGCTACTTCTGCATAGCAAAGGAGAAGAGTGATTCTCGTTCGAGTTGTTCCCTCTTCTTGTCTGGAATCCTTCATCAGGCCAAGTAGCCGAGATGGTCGACGATTCAATTCCTCTTTGGAATGGAGACGAAGTCGATCCAAGACTAGAGAGGCGTGTCTTCGGGAGAGAAGACCAATTGCTCGAGCACTTGCCTTCAAAAATACATAACAAATTAATATAATAAGCGTAAAGAAAATTTTAGAATACAAATGAATTAGAATCTTCACCGAAAAGAGGAGAGAAGACATTTCTAGTGGATGTCAAGAGGGAAAGGTCGATTCATAAAGGATTATAACTCCACTAAATTCAGAATTAGAACAAATTAATGATTTTTATTAAAAATTTCAATTTCAGTTCTCACTTTACTATCGTTGAGAGAATGATGTCTGCTGTCTTGAAGGGATGCCTCGAGTGCCAGGCGTACGAGACGTTCTTCGGATCGAGAGGCAACTACAGCCAAACATTTAAGAGCCATCGCATGCTCCACGGGCAGCTCCGTGTATTGGTTAGCCTTTAAAAAATAAATAAATATAATAACTATAGTAGAATGAGAAGTCCGAATGAAAGATAAAATATCTGCCCGACTAATAGGTTGGTGCAAAAATATTTGGAGAATTAGGATAAAGTCCACTTTACATACAATTTTTAATATATTCTATTTCTATTTTTACTGATTGTTATATATTAATTTGAAGCTTATTTATTGCTGAATGTTTTTATCTTTTCTGTTTTTCTCTATAATTTATTTTACTTTGATTTTGGAGGCTAAATAATTGGTCTGTCAAAATAAGAATTTCGCATCATCACCGGACGAGTTCAAACTTAGACACCGTGCCGTGGAAGTAACATCATTGAAGCTTTATATGGGGCTTTGAATATGTTTTTGAACATATATTAATGAAATTTCGAGCCGGTGAAATGATAAGAGTGGTCTCGGGCGTTTGCACAAGAATTCTGATCAACTCTGAGTACTTATGTAACTAAAAAAAAAAAAAAAAAGAAATTTACTTGAACAACGAGACGTTCTCCAAGGACTTCAGTCCATTGACAAGCATCCATTTCAGTGATGGTATTCTCAACAAAACTGAAAACAAGTTCTTCCCAAGCTGTTTCATCCCATCCATCTTTGGATTCCAGTAAACTAGTTAATAAAGATAATTTCTTCTCCCAAACCGGACGAAGATGTCGTGATACCTATAAAATAATAAAAGCGATTGATAATAAAATGAAATTCCTTCAAACTTGAAGCAACAATTTACATGTGGAATGTGATGTTCCAGGAATTTTAATATGAAAAGTCCACGTTGACCGCCGAATGGAGCTCCCAAGAGGCAAAGGGATCGAGCGAGCACCTCCGGTCCACTTGGTAAGTCTTTTAAGAAAAAAACATAAATTTTATTTTTTTGCCTTTATATGTGACTATATATATTTAAAATCTACTACTCGAAGGAATGGTAGGCCTTCACTATACTAGAGTTTAGTCGTGTTCAAGTTAGTCAATCCGTTCATCCGCTTAGATCTCATAGGTAGTATCTACTCCCGAAAGATGGGGTAGGCGGTTCTATATATATATATATATATATATATATATCTGTTACTTGCATAAGACATATATATATATATATATATATATATATAATTGACGTATTGTCCTATGCAAGTAACAGACATCATCAGTAAATATATTCAAAATTTGATACCTAACAGGTTTCCTGAATCCAAAAAAGATGAAATTGAAGTGGTGATGATGTCTGTTACTTGTAAAGGACAATTTCTCTATATTTTATTTGACAATTCTTTGGAGGTTCCAGTGGCATTCCCATTCTCTTTTTAAGAAAGATTTCTGGGCACATGACTGACAGAGAAGAAAAGATTTAAAAAATATTTTCCAGCAGTTTTTTCAAGAAAATTTGTTCTTTTTCCATTTGTAAATTGATTCAGCCTCTTAGCTTTCGACAACATACACTGGAGTCCAACTTCACCAAGTAGTTTGCTATGTCTACCTTTCATATAATTAAATAAATCTATTTTGTATGGATTGTAATTAAATAGATTCCCAATATTCAAACATATTTAGGCGGGTGAGTCGCTTTTAGGCGACAAGAAAAAAAATTCAAATTTGTTTTACTAAAATGTTTAGAGGTAAAAAAAATTTGATTTTTCGGCCATTTTAACATTTTTGTCAGATTGTTTTTGCTTGCATTATCTTACGCAATTGGGTCCATAACGCTCCTAGAAAGAAACCTAAATCATCTAAAGCCTTCATTTAAGTATTATCCCACTCCCTTCCTAATCAGGAACATCAAGCGCCAACTCCTCTTGTGATAGGCCTGCCTTGAAGGGATCACCGCTTAATTTATATTATAAATTAGAAATAGAGATTGTTCATATTTTCATTTTCATTTTTCATTCGAATGCTTTAATTGTGCACTTTACTGCTTTAAAAATATATATACTTAAATATTTATAATACTTTAATGATGTGGAACTCGCAAAAGATTAAATAACTAAAAATGCAAAACAAAAACAAACAATGTATACATTTGTTAATTTTGATAGATCATTAAATAGGTCGGTTCAAAAAACAAAAAAATAACCGGGAGATATGCATAAATTTTGGATAGCATATTTCATAAACTGATTTCTCCCTGCTATAATATCCTGCGACTATAATCATTCTAGAAACCTATTATACAATTTTCATGAAAGTTTTTGAGCCAGGAATAAATTAATTTCTTCCATTTAATGGTATCAAAGATAAATAAAATTAAAATTTTTGGTTCTAAAATTTAAATAAATCCTTAGCTCCTATGACTTATGCATGTAAATCTCAAATACTACCGCATATTTTGTCGTTGGCATCTTTTTTTGGTTGGCCAGCCGCTGATAATTGTGCAAGACATCGGGCGACTGTGGCACTACACTCAGTATAAGCAACGTTGATGTATAACTGAAGAAGAAGAGGCCAGAGAGTGGATTCCAGAGCAGGAACAGTCGAGGATAGCAAATAAAGGGTGCTCGAACAACTTTCACGAAATTCGTCAGCGAGCGATGCCCAATCTTGATCCCGAGAATTCTGAAACGTTAAATGCCGAAGAGTATTTATTTATTTTTACATTTTGAAATGAATTAATACAACTTACAGTTGGTGTTTGAGTGCAGCTGTTCTTCACAATGAATTCTATAAAAGGCCGAGCTCCTTGGCCTACCAGGTGACCTTTACAGGCAAAAGCAACAATTGCTTTCAGTATTGCTCGCTTGACCTAAAAAACAAAAAAAAAAACGGATAATAAAAGAAATTCAAAATTTCTGAAAGAATTTAATATTTTAATTTGTAGATGAGATTCTATTGAGAGGTCGGCTCCCTAGCCTAAAAAATAAATTTTCCAACATTTGCGATCAATGACGATTAATTTATATGCAATAAAGCTAAATAATTTTCAAAACATCAATTTTGTGTTTAGTCACATGATTGATGCATTTCTCTTTCTTCCAACATGCATATTAGATATAGAGTTTAATCGAGGGATTAAACTGGGATGGATTCTCGTTTTTAATCCCAAGGAAAGCATCTTTGATAGAGATGGATGAATTTTTTCCAAGAGCTGGTTATCAATCTTCAAATCAAAAGTTTAACTCTCCTCAAATGATGCTTAAAGAGAATTTGATCAAGGATTCCGGTCTTGAATCAGGGACCATTCACTTCCACGGCGGATATACTACCATATCACCAGGGCAAGTGAATCTCGCGGTCACCAATATAAGAAAAAAAGCGAGATTCTCTCGTAAGGAAATTCCTTTTGCATCGCCATCAAGCAAGCCCGATCGGAAGCACTCCCAGTGCAAGATAAGAAGTTCATTTATGAGAGAAATTTCTTATAAACTAACAACCACGAGTTAATGTTTGCTGGGTACTTGAAACGCCCAGACAAAACAAAACAATATCATCTCCTATTCATTTATTGTAAAAATTACTAAGTTTTAGAGTTTAGAAAAAAATAATTCCCATATTTAAAGTTCAATAAATACCTTGATACTCGAATCATTAAGCATAGTTTTAAGAGCCGCCAGAAGATCTCCAATTCGTGCACGAATAATTTGCTCCGAAGAGTTAATTAGATGCGTGATGACATGGAGAGCTTTGACTCGTTCGCGTTCATTATTATTGCGCGTTTGTTGAATGCAGAGCTCAACGAGACGATCGCAAAACGACAAGGCTACAATCAAAAGACAAACACTTTATTATTAAAATTTTTCAATCACTATATATTGACTGATATTTTTTTATAAAATTGGCATTTAAAAACGAATTAAACATATGAAATTCAAATAATAAATTCTTGATAGTTAACAAACATTAAACATTTAGGTATTTGACATTTAACCTTGAAACCTTGAATGTGGAGGAAATACTAACAAAAAGTCCAATTAAACAGCTAACTGCTATATATATATATAGAAGAAACTTGATTATCAGAACTTAGTCCTTGAGCCCGAGAGGAGTCCAGCTTTTTTCAATTTTCCTATTTTTTTAATTTGTATGTGTTTAATTATCCGGTCGACTCCAGTTCCCATTTGTCCAGGGTGGTCGAGTTTCTATTATATATAAACCCATACATCTTTTTATGTGAATTTTTATTTTTTTGAGAATTGGGATATCAAAAATAATTTTTTTTACTCGATTTTATTCATCTATCATTGCGTAAAGAAGTTTAGATTTGAAAAATATAAAAGATGCGAAGGATAAACAGACAGGGAAGGTTATTTACTTTTAGAAAATGTTGCAGGCAAGCAAAGAAAAGAAAATTTTATTTATAAAATAGAAATTTTGTTTCTCTGCAACAGCTAAATTTTTTAAATTTTTCTATTAAAAATATTTCATTTTAAATTTAGTTTTATTAAATAAAAAATGATTTTACCGATTGTTTCGAAACAACGGAGAACTTCATAATGCGTTTTTACAGTATGTGGCTGCGCATAATCTGGAGAAGTACACACCTAGAAATAAACAACCATGAAAAAATGAAAGTAAAAGAAATGAGATTTATGCTATTTTAACTAACTAACCATATCAAACATGATATTAAGAAGGGCGTCGAGTTGAGGTTCAAGTGATGCTTTGTTCCGGATCGAAATGGAATTCAAAACAGAGCCTAAACATTGAGTGATTGGATATGGATCTAAATTTCGTTTGTAGAGAGAAAATAATAAAGAAAGGAGTCGAGATGATTGATCTAACATCTTGTCCGGAGGAAGTAGAGAGTACATTGGAGCAATAGCCAAAAGGACCTCCTCCGTCACCTAGAAATAAAAGACAAAATTGGCAAGTGAATGAATATACATTCCATAGCGATCTGAAAAATAGTTGCTTCCATTTTCCTAAATACCAGCAAATTATCAACCAATTAATAACTGCGGATGGGTTGGAGCTTTCAACTCACTCCTTTTCATACGCACCTTTGGATCTTTTACATTCACCCAACTGTTGGTGAGGATGTCATATGCGATTGATATTTCAGCATTAAACGCTTCTTTTCTGACAGTATGATCAGGAGCATAGTCTATATTTAAAATATATTCACAAACTGCATCACTGAATCGGCCAAGAGCTGTTGAAATAAATTTAAATTTAATTATGTTACAAATATTATTATTATTATTATTAAATGTCTTACTAAAAGCAAACACTTGTTTATAAGAGTCTTGTTTGAGCATCCCCATCATCGGCAACATTGTGCCCAATGTGGCTTTCACGAAAGGCACAATGCCAAAAATATTAGCGGATGCTAAAGAGCCCATTGTGTGCATCACCGCGTAATGCGGAATGACGCCAGGTTCAAATATCCTTAAGAGACCTTCCATCACCTAAAAACAAAATCAAAATTTCATAAAGTTATTAAAGAAGAGAAATAAAATTAACCCGGGATTTTATAATCAACCTCCATGTTTAGATTTTTAGGTTAAAATAAAAACAGTCATTTAACGTTACTCCTTTAGTTAAATGAAAACCTTTTAATAATCAATCCATTGACAACCAAAACAAGGTGAACTTTCAAGTCATCTTGAAAATATACAAGTTTCTGCAAACTATTAATTACCTTATTACAATGACCCTGTCCAAGTGCAACTAGAATATTAGAAGCCGGTAATTGGGCAGCTGGCAGATAATCTTTATTTCTTGTCATTTCTTCGACACTAAAGTCAACTAATTCACATACGACTTTTTCATCAATATCAGCAAGATGCTCTTCACAAATTTGTTTCATCGTTTTAAGTATCATCGCCAAGTGTATCATTGATAACTGAAAATTAATGAACAATGAATTAAATTTATAACAAATATCAACTAATTCTTTATATATATATCGCAATGACTAATTTTGGAGGATAGCCTGCTGTTTTTTTAATTTTAAAAACGGAATCTTAATGGTAATTTTTGTTTTATTAATAAATTTTAGTCTTTTTTTATAAAGATAAGAAATTCTATTTAATTTTCTTTTTTTTTTTATGTTAAAAATAATTTTATTAAACAAAATTTATGGACCTGGCGGATCACATCATTTCCACTGTCGGAAAGAAGATCAACAGCCAATAATACAGACATATTTATTTATATCAATTGGTATCCAAATGATTTAAATAAATTTTCATCAGACTGCCTGGAGTCCGGACCCATCAATATTGACAATGACAATATCTCTAACCTCCCGGCCAAGGTGGGGGAGGGGAGAGATCAATGTTATTAAGCAAGACCAAGCACTACTGAACTTTAGATAGGTGGTCCTGAGGAATAAGAGTATAAAACGTCAGCAGTAATCATTGAAATTTAATCATTTAAAACTATACATTTGTAAATTGTTAAACTTTAAATGGCCTCTCCAGTAGAAAAAGAGTAAAAAAAAATTCATTTATTTATAATCTTATAAATTTGATCATTTACATCAGAAGATAAAATAACTTTAATTTATATATATAATTTTCATTTTTATTAATATAAGTATTTGGTGATAAAAACAATTAGGATAAAAGAGAAGAAATTATTTTCTTTATTTATTTATTTGTGAAAAATCTTTATTTCTCCTTCATCTTAATCATTTTTTTTATTGATTTGGTTGGGGTTGCGGTGAATTTTGCAATGAGGACGGCCGTGAAGTGTGTTACAATTTTAGGATAAAATTTTATATTTATCCAGAGAATTAAAGTAAAATAATCTTTTTTCTGGAATTAAAAATCCCGAAAGACAAATAGACTAAAAAACTTCAAATGGTCTGTCATTCTTAATAAAAAAAATGATTAAAAATATTCCCCTTCTTTTATCACATGCATAGAAAAAACGTGTTGCCTATAAAGAAATAACTTAGGAAAATATTAATTCAAAGATATATATCGGTATTTATATACTCTGAACAAAACAAAATATACGGTAATAAAGAATTGAGAATTATAAAAAGCCCCATGATTTCCTCTATAAATATATATAAATAAAAATAGAAACCTTATTATTTCTTCTTCTAAATAAAGCCGCATTTTTAAGTACTTCATTTGGGTATTTTTTAGCAATTTTTCTTAAAGATGTATTGACAGCATCTCTTACTGATTCATCTTTATCTGACGCCGCCTCTAATAACGTATTTATTACAACTAAAAAAGAAAAACACTTGGATTTAATAATATCACAAATATAGAATTAAGAAATTTGTAATATTTTAATTATATACCAATAATTTGACTTTCCTTTTCGTCCATTTTTTTTTTATCTTAAAAAGAAATCAAATACTTATGATTAACAAATGTGATTGCTCACTCTGATTAATTTAATTATAAATATATATTAAAAAAAAAACCAGATTAGAAAAATAACTGAACTGACAATGTCAAAATGTTTATCTGTCAACCAGAAAAAAAAGACAAAATGTTTTTGGGTTAGAGGATATATATTCGGCGCGCGAAATTCCAATTCACTGAAAAATGGAGGGATACTTTTGATTATCACCTATGCTGAGAAATATTCGTATTTTTTTTATTATTATTTATTTTAATTTTTATGAGGAAGTTGGAGGCTTTTTTCTTTTTTTTTTTGACTTAGTTAAATAGTCTCTATTTTTTATTTTTCAACGAACTAATAAGAAATTTCAAAACAATTATAGATTTTAAGGTAAAAAAATGTTTAAAATGGTATTATTTAAAGAAATTTTTTATTAGTCTTATTTTTTATAAATTAACATTTTCAAGCTCTCGTCTTATGCACCAAAGAAAGGTCACTGGTTCGCTTCCCTTTCTGAGCGATAAAAATTGTTTTATATTATATTGGCTACCAATTAGTAAAAATATTGATAAATAGGGGGAAAAAGATTAAAAAAAAAGTTTTCGGCATCTGAGGATTTTTAGACCCCTCCCTATTTATTTATACTAATTGGTAGCCAATAATAAATTTTTGTCGAGACTTAAAAAAAATTTTACTCCATCTAGGGGAGATTTAAACAACTAAGAAATACTGAACTAGTTAAGAATTAAGAACTAGCTCGTTCAAAAAAGAAGGATCTTTTACACTTTGTTGTCATCTCTCAATATCTAGACAAAATAATTTTTAGTGGGAAAAATTCCGGCCTTATTTATTTATATTAATTTGTAGCCAACATAAAAGAAATCGCTCAAAACGGGAAATGAACCATTAATCTTTGATACGTAAAAATCCTATGCACCAAGGGACAGGGCTTAATTAGAGTTATTACCACCTTCATCGGGCCAATAAGAGAGCTCTAAAATCTAATTAATACTGATATTCAATTCAAATGATGTAATTAAAAAATTCCTGCTGTCCTTTAATAATAAAATGAAGATGTGAGTGACAATTGATCTCCCGACTTGAAGAGCCAAGTGAAAAATTTAATTTCTAGATTAAATCGAAATGATTTATTTATATTACATATCGATAGCTCAAAGAAAATTTTTAAAATCTTTTATTTATATTTGTTTGTGCTAACTTGTCATGTTTCAGTATTCAGCACTGAAGATGGTACCAATTAAAACTGAAAGGTCAACCTAGAGGACAAATCAAGAAAATAATAGAATAATTTGGGAGTTTATACCCAAAGAGGAGAAGTAACAATCAATTATTTTTTATTAGCAGCAAAATCCATAAGGCAGGGGCACAGGAGCGAGACAGGTAAGAGTTGTTCCATAAAAAACTCGATACAAATTGTCCTGTCTCAAATTTTCCTTATTTCTAGTCATATGCAAAATATAGGTACATAGTATTAAATTTATTTGTAAATCCTTTTTCAATTTCAATTTGACAACAAACTTCCTGGGAATGTAGTTATTTCATCTTCTCGCTTAAGATTTGAATACGTTAATACGTCGTTTACGCCTAGTCACGTGCTATTGCGCGCAATGTTTTTATCTTTTTCTTTCGATGGGAATGTATGAACATGTTATTTGTTAATGAGCATACATTCTTTCTTTTTTTTTTTCTTGTTTTGTATTATGTAATTTATAAATTTGTATTTGTGTTTGATTGGATCTAGCCACTGAGGACTTGTGCCTCTAAGCAGGTCGTAAATAAATTTATTTATTTATTTATTTATTTATTTAAGGGGTGGAAACAAAATTTGCAAAATATTAAAAAAATATATTTTATTGTCATAAAAATTTAAACTCTACAGTTTAATCTCGTCTAGTATTCAATAAGATGCTAATCAGGCAGTGAATTATTATAAAATGTAATATAAACTTTGATGAGGATAGGCTGAAGTGGAATATTTGGACGTCATCGTGGAGACATTCATCTTATATATTTATTATTATTATTATTTTTTGTCTGCTGAGACCATCCAAATACTCCAGATTTATCCTGTTTGAATTAATAGTACAAATATGTATTTATAAATAAAGAAAAGAATTTAATTTAAACCACTCATGATGCGATTTCTCCTCGCTTCTCCTTCGTCATGACGTTCACTTTCATGTGATTCAATATTTGGTATGTTTATAAATGGATTGAAATCAATAAGCTTATTATCTTCACTCATTTTTTCATTTATCAAAATAAAGTTATGGAGTACACAGCATCCTGCTATGATGTCTTTAATGTATTTAAGATCAGACAAATCTATAAAATATAATCTCCCCCATTTTCCTTTTAACATTCCAAAAGCTCGATCTATGGTTGATCTTATGGTCTTTAATCTGAAATTAAATACCTTCTGTTCTGGAGTCAGTGGTACTCTATCATTAAAGGGGGTTATTAATTCTTTTAAGAGGGGATATCCACAATCTCCTATCATAAAATATGGCGAAATAAATTCTTTTTGATAAATTGCGCTTTTTCTAAATATTTTAGCATCGTCATAACTTCCAGGATGACCCACATTAATATTTATAAATTTATTTGAAGCATCGCATACTGCTTGTAATTTAAAAGAATATGATTGGTATCTATTAAAATATAATAGCTTGTTTTCATCTGGTTCTTTTATAAATATATGAGTGGCATCAATGACACCAATTACATTCGATATGCCTCGAGATCTTTCTTTAAAAATCTAAAACATAAAATATTTCCATTATCATTAATAAACAATGTTTCTAACAATACTAGACAATACACTTATGTTACTATTATAGAGAAATTTGATAAATATTTTCAAGCCAAAGAAACATTATTTACAAAAGAACAAAATTTTTCCAGAGGTTCCAAAGGGGTGAAGATTTCATCACTGGGTCTCGAGATTTTGGCCATCTTAGAGAAGAGTTGATTAGAGATAAAATAGTCACGGGGATTGCCAGTAAGAAATTATCTGAGGAGTATAAAATGATCAATGTTTAAAAAAGGCAACTAGTAAAGTAAAATTAGCTGAAAACTTTAGGAAAGAACAAGAACTAATAAAAAATGAAAAAGTGAATTGTGAAAACTCTGCAGATTTTGTTAAAAGGAAAATAAACGCAAATAAATTAGAGGGAACTCGCGAAGAGAGATGTTGTCGTTTTGCAAGATTTAAGCATTTAAATAATACTTCTTGTCCTCCCAAAGGAAAGAAATGTTTTAGATGCGGAATTTTAAACGATTTTAGTAATTAATGTGTGTTTACAAAATTTGAAACTAATTGCTCATATAAAAAGGGTTCACGAAGAGTTGAGGTGATATTATGAGGTCAATATGTCAATGTATTTTACGGTGACCCGGGGGAATCTCTATTAGGGAAGTCA
Source organism: Anisolabis maritima (assembly GCA_010014785.2). Lineage (NCBI taxonomy): Eukaryota > Metazoa > Arthropoda > Insecta > Dermaptera > Anisolabididae > Anisolabis > Anisolabis maritima. Next base: position 20,760 of record JAAAKE020094133.1, on the reverse strand, counting down.
GAAATAAAACTTAAATTTGATAAAAATCTCTGATGAGTTGCAGAGCGAAACTTGAGACCCGAAGGTAAAGGAAGGATTTATTTAAGGGGTTTGGAATTGTGAAGGAACCTTCTGAAATTAAATTATAGCCAGAAGCAAATTCCTATGCTGTAACTATGGCCAGACATGTGCACATTCCGTTGAGAGAACAAGTTAAAAAAAAATTGAATGAGATGTTAAAGCAGGGTGTTATTTCCAAAATCAACGAGCCAACTGACTGGTGTGCGTCAATGGTTGTTCCTGTACAAAAAAATAAAATTAGAATGTGCGTGGATCGTCAAGAACTTAATCGTTTTAAGGGAGAGAATAATTTTATCCTAAGTTTCGGTCTAACCAGATTCCTTTCGAGAATCGGCCATACTTACAACATTTATTACTCCATTAGGGATATTTTATTTCAACAGATTGCCATTTGGGATATCATCGGCTCCTGGACATTATCAGAGAAGGATTACTAAAATTTTAGGTAATCTAGAAGGGGTAATCAATCAGTGGGATGATGTTTTAGTTGTTGAAGAAACCCTTAAAGAATACGGTTAAGAGAAGTATTTTTAAAAGCGAGGATTACTTTAAATCCTGACAAGTGTGTTTTTAGGAAAAAAGGAAATAAAATTTTTAGGAAACATAATTTCTGAAGATAGAATTAAACCAGAACTAGATTTCTGCCATTTTCAAAATGGAGGAGCCAAAAAATATTCATGCTCAGGTTTCTGGTAATGGTGAAATTTCTTCCAAATCTCTTAGAGAACTTAATCTAAAAAATAGACTAGAAATAGATCGCAAATCACACAAAATTATTTAACGTAATAAAGACAGAATTAACAGAACCTGAACGTTAGAGAGATTCGATGTTAATTTATCTATTACAAGAGACGCATCAGCTTAAGGGCTGAGAGCAAAAGGATAATAATGATAGTTGGAAGCCAATTTCCTATGCCTCAAGGTGTTTGAGTAAAACTGAACAAAATTCACAAATCGAGAAAGAGTATCTCGGTATTTCATGGGCTTGTAGACAATTTTTAAATTTTATAATCGGTAAAGAATTTGAAATTTTTACCGATCACAACCCCTTATAAATATATTCAATGAGAAATCTTTGTCAGATATCTCACTCCATTACAAAGAATGAAAAGGTTTTTTGCATCATATTGTGACTGGAAACGAAAAATGGATATATTTCGATAATCCCAAACGAAGGAAATCCATTTGGGACCCAGGAAAACCATCCACATCGACACCAAAGCGGAATATTCACGGCAAGAAAGTAATGCTTTGTATATGGAGGAATTAGAAGGGTGTAGTGCTATTAAAACAGAACCAAACCATCACTGTAGAACTTTACCAACAATAATTGATCCGTTTAAACAACGCATTGAAGAATAAGCGGTCGGTATATGCAAAGAGACACGACAAAGTGATCTTTCAGCACGATAACTCTCGGCCACATGTTGGAAAGATTGTGAAGGCCACCTTGGAAGCACTTTTTATATTTTTTATTTTATAGCCTTTTTCAGATGTAATTAAAAAATAAGTTAGAAATAATGTTACACTTTAAATGAGTGAGAATCAAGTTGGCGTACTGATAGGGGTAAGACTCTTTCTGGCTTGTTTCTTTTATTTGTTTATTTAGTAATTATAAAGGCATTATTATATTCGATGACAATTACCCGGGCAGTTTCTGTACATTGGAAATAAGATGGCCATTGGATGTATTCCTCAATCATTTTATTTAAGATGAGGAGAATTTCCTTAACACAAGAGTGTGCTGTGTTTAAATCCATTTCCAATCGTTCACTGAGAGATAAGAATGTTTCAGAATTGCTAAGTACCCATATAGTAAATAGAACTTTTTTTTCTAGAGGTATATCCGATTTTCTCTCTAAGTTTGCATTTGAATGTTTTCCAATTGCACCAAGTAGCAGCTAAAAGATAATATTTTTAATTATAGTTAAATAGAAATAGAAAATTTTTAATTTTAGAAAGCTTTTTATTTCGTACCTCCATTGTCTGTTTTTCCATGCGAAAACATTTTTTAAAATCGTCTAAATTAAATCTTGGAACTGGATAAGACAAATTATCCTCTTTTTTCTCAGTAGATTGTATATCCGTAGTCTTATTCTTTCCTTGACTCTTTAACAATAGAGGAAGGGGAACGCCGGAAGAGGATGAAGATCCGTAAGTGGCTGGAGAGGCGTAATTAGGTGAAGGGGCGAAAGAAAGTGGAGAGGGGTAATTAGGTGAATGGCCGTGTGGAGTGACGAAAGTAGATGAAGGGCCTAAAGAAGGTGGAGCGCTTAAAGGACGTGCAGGAGCGGGAAATGGTCGACTGGAAATAGAGTGTAGAGGGATGTAAGGTAAAGGGGGAGGAGCGCCATGAGATGTCACTAAAAATAAAAAAAAGATATAAAAAAAAACATACAAAAGGAGGGGAAACTATTTTGTATACTAAGTGCGAATGGAATTTCATCGGATATGATAATTGAGTTGTGAAAAAAAATAGAGACGCCCCTAATCGCCTGATATATTTTACAAAACAATATAACAATTCTAATTTTCTAAATATATAATTTTTAATTTTTGTAATCATGTATGAATTTTTTTGGATAATTCTGAATTCTTTCAAAAGTATTTACCTTTAAAACCACTTAAAGTTTTCTTAATTTGGAATATTTATTAAGTAAATAACGCTTACATTCAAAGAAACTAATTAAAACTCTGCCGGAACAATTCTCCCCCTGACACCAAGGTCAATACCTGCAATCTCCATCTTTTACTTGCTCTTACATATATATGGAATATATAGTAGGAAATTATTACGATCCAAAAAAATCTCATGGTAAATACTCATTTTGAGATTCCCTAAGTCTAAAAAAATGTATCTCGCAAGATGCTCAGTCAGAATATGAACAAGATTTCTTATAAATGAAAAAAAAAAACTTCGATTCTGAAATTTTATATTTACGCTAGGTACGTGGCGTGCGCATTGAAGCTATTGAATAAAATCGAACAACGGGTACTAATAATTTACTCATGTACTTTTTTATTTTTTGTTTTTCTCAAAATTTACTTTAACGATTTAAATTAAAATTCATAAATAAATTATTTATTAGATGATCTGTGAAATGCATTGACCCTTATCCGCATCAGAATTATTTGAGGCACCGTTTTGTAATTTTTTTTTAGGTTTTTCGGATTTTCTCTTAAACTCTAACGATATTGATTCAATTGACTGCACATTGTTTTATTAAGAGATCAATTAAAGAAAGGCTACCTATCGGGGCCGACGCGAAATGTGGTGAGGGGAAAGAAAGTGGAGAGCCGAAAGAAGGTGTAGTGCGTAATGAAAATGCTGAGTTGAAAGATGGCAGAGCGTGTAAAGGACGTGCAGTGCCGGAAACTGCTCGAGGACAACCAGAGCTTGAAGAAGAGATGTAAGCAATAGGGAGAGGGGCGCCTTGAGATGCCACTAAAAAAAAAAAATAAAAAAATATATTATAAAGAATTATATACAGGAGAGAAAATGCTAAAATCAAAAATGATAAAATTTAAGATGAGAGAATAATTTGTAAAATTTTCTTTGTAAAAGAAATACGATTACCTTTTTAATTTTCGAGAAAAGTTTCATAGCTTTTTCTTTCTCCATTAAATTTATGATAGAAAGAAAGTATTTCAATCGAAAAAAAAAAATTTCAACGAAAATACACGTTTTGAGGTTCCCTGAGTCTAAAAAAATGTATCTCGCAAAATGTTCTATCTATTTGGGTGAAAGTTACACCTCGAAGCTTTTGAATAAAATCGACCAACGGATACTAGTAATTTACTGATGTATTTTTTTTTAATTTTTAATTTTCTCTGACAATTTTAAAATTAAAATTCATAAAACAATTATTTATTAGATCATCTTTAATATCACTTAATCCTTATCGCTCCCAGAATTGTTTTGGGCCCACTTTACTTTTGTACTTTTTTAGGTTTTTTGTGATTTCCTCTTAAACTACTCTAACGATATTGATTCAATGGACTGCACATTGTTTTAGTAAGAGATCAATTAGAGAATAGCTACCTATCGGGGCCGATGCGTAATGTGGAAAAGGGAAAGAATGTGGAGAGCCGAAAGAAGGTGAAGGCCGTAATGAAAATGCAGAGTCGAAAGATGGCAGAGCATGTAAAGGTCGTGCAGTGCCGGAAACTCGAGGGCAAACAGGGCTTGAAGAAGAGATGTAAGCAATAGGGGGAGGAGGGCCTTGAGATGCCACTAAAAAAAAAATATAAAAAAATATATTATTACAAAAAATTATATACAGGAGAGAAAATGCTACTAAAATCAAAAATGATAAAATTTAAGACGAGAGAATAATTTGTAAAATTTTCTTTATAAAAAAAATACGATTACCTTTTTAATTTTTGAGAAAAGTTTCATAGCTTACTTTTTCTTTCTCCATTAAATTTATGAGCCAAAAAAATTTTAAAGAATTTTGGTTGAGTTACTAGGATAATAAATAAAATCTAGTATGAAAATAAATGCCAGGTTGGTTTATATATAAGTTGACCAAGTATTTTGTATACAAAGCAAATACGGATGGAATTTCTTCGGTTATGTTGATTCGGTTGCGAAAAAATGTTTTCCAAAATAATATAAAAATTAATTCTAATTTTTTAAATATATAATTTTTAATTTTTGCAATCATGCATGAATTTTTTTGGATAATTCTGAATTCTTTCAAAAATACCTATGCTTAAAACCACTTTAACTTTACTTAATTTAGAATATTTAGAAAGTAAATAACGTTTAGATTCAAAGAAACTAATTAAAAAACTCTGCCGGAACTCTTCTCCCCCATGACCCTAAGGTTAATACATCTTTTACTTTCTCTTACATATTTATGTTACATATAGAGAGAAAGTATTACAATCGAAAAAAAAATCTTTGTCGAGATTTCATTGTAAATACACGTTTTGAGGTTTCCTAAGACTAAAAAAATGTATCTCGCAAGATGCTCTACCAGAATATGAACAAGATTTCTCATAAACGAAAAAAAATTCGACTCTGAAATTTTATATTTACGCTAGGTACCCTCGTGGCTTGTGCTTTGAAGCCTTTGAATAAAATCGACCATCGGATACTAGTAATTTACTGATATACTTTTTTAGTTTTTTTTGATTTTTTCAAAATTAATTTTAACGATTTTGATTAAAATTCACAATTATTTTATTAGATGATCTTTGAAAATGAATTGTTTGAGGCACTCTTTACTTTTATACTTTTTTTTTAGGTTTTTTAAACTACTCTAACGATATTGATTCAATGGACTGCACATTGTTTTATTAAGAGATCAATTAGAGAATGGCTACCTATCGGCGCCGATGCGAAATGTGGAGAGGGGAAAGAAAGTGGAGAGCCGTAAGAAGGTGAAGGCCGTAATGAAAATGCAGAGTTGAAAGATGGCAGAGCGTGTAAAGGACGTGCAGTGCCGGAAAATGCTCGAGGGCAAACAGAGCTTGAAGAAGAGATGTAAGCAATAGGGGGAGGGGGGCCTTGAGATGCCACTAAAAAAAATAAAAAATATATTATTATAAAAAATTATATACTGGAGAGAAAATGCTAAAATAAAAAATGATAAAATTTAAGACGAGAGAATAATTTGTAAAATTTTCTTTATAAAAAAAATACGATTACCTTTTTAATTTTTGAGAACGTTACGAGTTTCATAGCTTACTTTTTCTTTCTCCAATAAATTTATGAGCCCAAAAAATTTTTAAAGAATAATTTTGGATGAGTTACTCGGATAATAAATAAAATCTAGTATGAAAATAATTGCCAGATTGGTTTATATATAAGTTGACCAAGTATTTTGTATACAAAGCAAATACGGATGGAATTTCATCGGTTATGTTGATTCGGTTGCGAAAAAATAATTGAGGCGCCTCCAAACGCCTATATATTTTCCAAAATAATATAAAAAGTAATTCTAATTTTCTAAATATATAATTTTTAGAGATATCTGAAAAGGGAGGAGCCAATAGGGTGTCCACTATCAAAATAATAAAAATAAAACTCCCAAAATGTGAGACGTTTCGGCTTTTATTATATAATGCCATCATCAGTCAATAGAACTGAAATGAGCAACAAAATTAAAAAACAATAACTTTACAAAATCAATTTATTAAAATCGCAGAGTTGTTGTACATAACAATACACAAAAATATATATAACATATATCAGGTGTATATAGATAAATAAAGCTGATATGGCGAAACCTTGAGAATAAAAATTATTTATCTATTACAAGCAAATAAAATAAATATTAGTAATCAACGATCTTGATGAAATCGCTGACTCATCAGCATTATGTAAAATGGACGTATAACAATTAATCCACGCTTCCTAGTTGAGAGCTCTATGGCCATTAAGGAAGCATTTTTCAGCAACCAGCGTACCTGACTTTCATCATCTGGCAACATATCCTTTTCATTTAATAACAGAGATAAGATAGCTCAGCATGAGCAACAGAAATTTATTTACTTAATTAAGCGCCTGGATTACCCTCATCCCACCAGCGATTATGTGGGCCAGTCATCTCGGAGATTTTCTGAACCTAAGAGGGAACATGAATTAAATTTAAAGAAGAAAGAATTTTCAACGGCGCTTAGTGCCCATACTATAGAGACAAAGCATGGATTCGATCTTGGGGGATCCATCATTTTGAGGAAGATAGACAATACATATAAACGTCTATTAGCTGAAAAATACTTCATTAAGATCTATGGCTCTCAACAAGGAAGCGTGATTTAATTGTTATATATCTATTTTACAAAATGCTGATGGTCAGATTGCATAAAAATTTCTAACATTCAATTAGACCAATTATAATATCAGGCAAAAAATAGAAAATTATAAAATTCTAAATTATAACATGTTTATATAAATATAATTTTCTTATGGTCAAAGGAAAGATTTACTTAATAAGATTTCGGCTTTTTATATTTATATTGTATTATGGGTCAGCGATCTCATCAAGATTGTTGATTCCTAATATTTATTTATTTAATTTGCTTGTAATAGATAAATAATTTTTATTCATTCTGACTTCGCGATATCAACGCTCATGAGCACACAACTATATCTAAGATTTTATTGTCTTATATATTGAATCTGCATATACATATGTTTTTCAAATTTATTTTATAAAGTTGTTGTGTTTTTAATTTTATTGCTTGTTGCAGCCCTAATGACTGATGATGGCATTATATAATTCAAGCCGAAAAGTTTCATTATTTTGGGAATTTTATTTCGATAGAGGCTACCCTACTGGCTGACTTCCTCACATATCTCTGATCTACATACAGTCACCTCGTGTCTCATCGTGAAGATAATATTTACAATTATTTTAGATAATAATAAATTCTTTCAAAAGAACTTATCCTCAGAACCACTTTAACTTTATTTAATTTAGAATATTTACTAAGTAAATAATGCTTACAATTAAAGTAACTCATTAAAACTCTGCCGAAACACTTCTCCCCCTGACATTAAGGTCAATACCTGCAATCTCCATTTTTACTTTCTCTTACATATTTAGGATATGTAACATATAGAGAGAAAGTATTACAATAAAAAAAAAATCGATATCGAAATTTTTGAGGTTCCTCGAGTCTAAAAAATGTGTATCGCAAAATGGTCTGTCTGTTTGACTATGTGTGGATCCCGAAGTTTTTGAATAAAATCAGTCAACAGGGATTAGTAATTTACTGATGTACTTTTTTAGTTTGATTTTCTCAAAATTAATTTTAACGATTTTGATTAAAATTCACAATTCACAATTATTTTATTAGATGATCTTTGAAAATGAATTGTTTGAGGCACTCTTTACTTTTATACTTTTTTTTTAGGTTTTTTAAACTACTCTAACGATATTGATTCAATTGACCTCACATTGTTTTATTAAGAGATCAATTAGAGAATGGCTACCTATCGGGGCCGATGCGAAATGTGGAGAGGGGAAAGAAAGTGGAGAGCCGTAAGAAGGTGAAGGCCGTAATGAAAATGCAGAGTCGAAAGATGGCAAAGCGTGTAAAGGACGTGCAGTGCCGGAAACTGCTCGAGGACAAACAGAGCTTGAAGAAGAGATGTAAGCAATAGGGGGAGGGGCGCCTTGAGATGCCACTAAAAAAAAAAAAAATAAAAAAATATATTATAAAAAATTATATACAGGAGAGAAAATGCTCAAGTCAAATGTGCGATAATTCTATTTTTTAAATATATAATTTTTAATTTTTGCAATCATAGTATGAATTTTTTTGATTTAATTTAGAATAATTAGAAAGTAAATAACGCTTACATTCAAAGAAACTCATTAAAACTCTGCCGAAACACTTCTCCCCCTGACACCAAGGTCAATACCTTCAATCTCCATCTTTTACTTTCTCTTACATATGTATCTAACATATAGAGAGAAAGTATTACAATCGAAAAAAATCTTTGTCGAGATTTCAACGTAAATATACGGTTTCAGGTTCCCTGAGTCTAAAAAAATGTATCTCGGAAAATGGTCTCTCTGTTTGAGTGTAAGTTGCACCTCGAAGTTTTTGAATAAAATCGACCAACGGTTACTAGTAATTTACTGATGTACTGTTTTTGTAATTTTCTCAAAATTTGCTCTGACAATTTTAAAATTAAAATTCATAAAACAATTATATTTATTAGATCATCTTTAATATCACTTAATCCTTATCGCTCCCAGAATTGTTTTGGGCCCACTTTGGGTTTTTTGTGATTTCCTCTTAAACTACTCTAACGATATTGATTCATTTGACTGCACATTGTTTTAGTAAGAGATCAATTACCTATCGGGGCCGACGGGAAATGTGTAGAGGGAAAAGAAAGTGGAGAGCCCAAAGAAGGTGTAGAGCGTAATGAACATGCTGAGCCAACAGATGCTGGAACGCGTACAATACCGCTGGAAATTGCTTGAGGGTGTACAGAGTTTGGAGAAGAGATGAAAGCTATAGGGGGAGAGCCGCCATCAGATGCCACTAAAAAAAAAATTAAAAAAAATATTATAAAAAATTATATACAGGAGAGAAAATGCTCAAATCAAAGATGCGATAAAATTTAAGACTAATTATCGATTAAGTTGGCTATATATTAAACAGGTTTTTAAGGGGCAGCGACTTCAAAAAACCTAATCTGAGAGGAAATTACTAAACTTTCCTTACTTTCGTTAAGAGAAAATTGTGTGATCTGCGTTTATCACACGAGATATTTTTTTATTATTTATATTATAGACAACTTTTGACTCAGGAACGTTTAAAATGTAGCATATAATAATCGTTAAAGTTTTTATATTTTATTTACAAAGCAGAACAAAAGAATGCAGAGGTGTATGTTTCACGAAAAAGGAGTATGAAACTTTCTAAAGGAGTTCGGTTTGGCACATTGTTATATATCCCCGAGTATAGATTGAACACATTGAACAATAATGAGACTCACTTATGTGAATATAAAAAAGTTAAGAAAAAAAAAAAAATAATAATAATAATTAAATATAGACTTATCTACATCTTATTAATTCATCTCCATAAGATGATTCGAGTAATAATATGAAATAGTATTTTTTACTGATAAAAACTTATTAAACCGCTTTTGGGGTTGGGTTCGGATTCGGTAAGAATCGGTTCGATTAAAAAATAAAAAATCTTTTACAGTTCCTTCAATTTTAGTAATCTCGTTTGTCCCGAACTAAACTGAATCGACCCCTGATAGTGTTTTAGATTATATTAATATAAATTATTTAATATTTATTAAATACTGTGAATTGATAAATTAATTAATATTATAAGGGTTTAAAAATACAGATATTTGGATTAGAGTACTCAATTGGTTGGTGATTCAGATATTGAACCTGAAGTGAGCTTCAATATTGTGAAATATTTCATCATTTTTTTTTACGTTTCTTCGGCAACTGATAGACTTTAAACAGTATATAATATATATTAATTACGATGCCTGGGATACGAATGCACACCCCTTGGCTTTTAAGGTAATTAATATATGAATATGCCAATCTCGGTCACGTGGGAGGGTATTTTACATTTAATGGCATATAAATAAGCTAATAATATTCTCATATTATCTATTTTTTTTATCCATAATAGCTTTATAAAAGTTTAGGAAAAAAACAGAGTTCCCTATCATACAGTGGTGGATTAAAAATATTCAGGGGCCAGTCGCAGTGGTGGCCTCTTGTCCTTCTCTAATAAGTGTCTTTTAAGGAGGGATTGACGTTTGTTTGCATTCAAATGGATGAGCTGACTTCTTTTTTATTTAAAAATGAACAGCGATGTTTTATTAAAATACTACAAAAATACTTTTGTACAAGAAAACGTATGACTATACCATATTTGGTTTTAATAGCCTTTTTATTAAATAGGTTTATTTCATGATAAATAGGTCCTGGATGAATGGATTATATGACTTATGAGTTAAGAAGCTAAAAGTTAGTTAATGAAATGATTGCAGAGCACTAAGGAATAGATTTAAGCAAAGGAGCTAAAGGACAATGTGAAACCTACCCCGTATATATTCATATACATGAAGGTGAAGTAAAAGGCAAAAAAAAAGTTTATATCTATGATATTTATTACCAGGTTTAGATGCATCTTCAACTTCCACTAATTTGGATTCATAGGGTTTCACGACAACCAAAGATGTTACTGGAGTTACAAATGAATACTAAAAAAAAAGGACAAACATGATGACAATCCTCGCAAGAGATCCCTCTGATTTAATATACGTAGCTGTTACATATTACCCTAAGTGCCAAATCGAGAATTTTCTTTTTGTTTTTCGTAAAACCTGCTCTCTCTTTCTCAAGCAATTGTTGAATGGACAAATAGGCCCAGGCACGTTCAGTAATTCCATGTTCTGAAGTTCCTTTGGTGATCCCAGGAACGTCTATAATGGTTTGTTGTCCGTCTTCTCCTCGAGCATATATACTTCCAGGCAAATCATCTGACTTGTGGTTTCCTTCCAGTTGCCCAGCAACGACAATTTCTGATCCAAGGAAGAAAGTACGAAATTTGATTCGAGTCAATGTCTTGGTTCTCAACTAAAAAATTAAAATGGAGTTTTTTGGTTATCGCAATATTTTTTAAGTGTTTTAAAGGTTTTTCTCCTTTTATTTATATATATAAACTTCAAATCACCTTTTCGGGATTATAATGGAATATAATATCAGAGAGAAGAGGAGATGAAATTTGCCTGTAGAAATCACGCAATTGACGAGCAGCATCTGAGGCTTCGTAGATTTTCTTTGCAAATCCGCGATTTTTTACTGCTAATTTTTTTAAGAAATCCATATCAGCATTGTTGCCAAATCCAAGAGTGTAAATCCTTGCTTTATCACTATTTTCGTTGTTTTTATTGGTAACATTGTTAATAATGTTATTTGGATCGGATTCCTCCTAAAAAATTTAATCAAATTATTAATGTCAAAAAAAGAGTATAAAAAATCAACAACAATAACAACTTACCACATTAGGTAGACCATCAGTTAAGAAGATAATCATTTTTTCAGGAACTCTGCCTGCTTCCGCTTTTACACTTGATCCTAATTGAGCCACGTCCAAACTTCTCATTAAAGCAGAGTTCATGTTGGTACCTATAAGAAATTAGATATAAAAACATAAAATTTTTATAAAACTGTAAAAGGACGTTTTAACCGATTGCATTTTTCAAAATATATTACAGTTCAGACTTTTGAGTTTTTATATATTTCTGTTATTTTTACAAGATTAACAACACAAATAAATACACATTTATTAATTCTAAATTTTTAACTTCTGAACAGTTGAATTATTTCAATAATTTAAACTACATACATCCAGGAGTTTCTAACGTCTTGATCAATTCTTTGGCTTTCGCAATATTTTCAGGATTAGCACGAATAATCGTATTTGAAATTTCTTCAATATTCTCTTGAATGAGCACTTTTGAATTCCAAATCTATTAAATGAGAAATAAAATTTTAAAGAATAGAGTTAAAGAAAGAAAGAAATTTCCTTTCTTATTTACATAGACAGCAGTATGAAAGATCAAAATAGAAAAGTAATCTTTGTCATGGAGTTCTTCCAAAATGGTTTCCAGTCCATTCTTCATTTGTTCAATTTTTCTTCCAGTCATTGACATACTCATGTCGAGCACGAAAACAACATGTTTGGATAGAGGAGGCAGATCTTCAGCGGCGTAGAAATGCAGGAAGTAACCATCATTCACCTGAAATGAGACAAAATATCTAGTCACGCTTAGTCATCTGTGCAATTCTATATATATTGTCTCCTTTCTTTTTAGTGCATTTTTAAATAAACGCATTTTTTAAATTGAGGGTCTTTAGTCGCCTTCCACATGACTTTGGACCTAAAATGGCGTGGGGACCTGTTTGTCCCAGGTTAATTTAAAAAAAAAAAAAAATATTTTTGTTATATTATACACAATTAATAATAAGTGAAAAGAATTTCTAATTAAACAAAAGAATAATTATTGTTGATTTAATTAATATTGTCAATTCAAGAATATAGCCATTGAACTATTAAATTTCAAGCAAGAAGAAGTATGCCACACTCTGAAGAGACCAATCGAAAATACCATAAGTATATTGGAATATTTACTCTTATAATCTCTAGTTTCAGAAGCAGCCGTGCCGACAGAAATAGTATTCAAGGGGTAGATTAGGTTAAGTTAAGTTTAGGTGGTTGCGGCCCTCCATTGGGGGGACTCACTTAGGCAATTGTGGTACCATTTGCGCTTCCGGGGAGAGATTATCTCCTACTTTCCTAACCCAGGAGGTGACTTCTGGCAGAGTTGGGAATAATTGCAAGCCGGACTCGAACTCGAGCTATTTCCATACTCTAGATTCGTAATCCGCAGCTTATCCATCGGCATTGCCTCCTCATTCAAGGGGTAACTCGTTCCTTTTCTGGTCAATATGCGCATGGGAAAATCATCATGTATAATCTGAACAAGTTGTTCGTATATGAACCAAATTTGAGACATCTATAAAGTCAAGTGAAGATTTGAAAAATGACTACTCAAAGACAAGGACAGAATATGCTATTCCTATCGGCAAAGGGCACATTGTCCACTCTTTTTTTCTCAACTTTCTAAATCTTACCAGAATCTCTCCTTCGGGGCTTCTTTCGACATCATAGAGTACTTGCAATTGTCCTTTGATTCCATTCATTCTAAGTTTCTTTTGTTCATCAGGAGTAGGCTCCCAATGAATAATAATATTTTTAGGTGACACAAGTTTAATTCGTGCGAGGGCATCTTGAGTTGCTAAAAATAAGAAAAAATAAAAATAAGAATCAGCCAAATCTGCCAAAGAGTATCCTGCGTTAATAGCAAAGAGCTTAGATAATTTCATAAGGTTTCAAGAAAATCTCTTCCAGATTGTTTAAAGGGATGCGTTTAAAATAATAATCGTACTATTTTCTGATGACCCTTCGATTTCATTGCTTTCTCGTAGAGAAGGCACTTCAATGCGACAAATTGGGCTTGATTCACTGATATTGATTTTAACTGAGAGATCGTCAACAATCTGAAATTTTAAATATTGCTGCCTTTAAGTACCCCATTTGAAGGCTTAACTTATTCCGCTTACCTGACCGGGATTGAGATTAAGTTTGTGTTTATAAAGACCGGAAGTTCTTGTGAGAAGTTCCTCGTAGGTGAGCTTAAAGGTGACCTCTTGTTGAGGATCCGCATAGAGGGAAAATGTGAAACGGTTGGAATCTCTGACGAAGAGGGTAACCTTGGATGAAGATACTGGCTTTTTTTTTATATTCTTGGGCACTTTTTTTTCTTTCACGAATGCTTTGTGTACAACGCCATCCAACTCTCTGAAACAATCATTTGTAAATCTGGATTGACATCACAGTGAGCTCTCAAAAAGTCTACGATGAGAGAGGAGTTGCTATGCCATATAGTTCTAAAAAAAAGGTTGTCCTCGAAATTAATCAAAAACTGGCTGAACAGAGAAGCAAGCATCCTAATATTTTTAACATTTTGGCTATCAATTTTACTTTCTCTTACCTATATATATATATATATATATATATATGTATATATGTATTGCAATCGTATAAGAAATTGATGTCAATCAATATTTCAACGGAAATACACGATTTTTTAAGTCTCCTGAGTCTCGCAAAATGATTTTTAACTAAAAAACGGCTCCAATTTTTTGATAAAATTTTGTATATTGGGATGCAAAAATCCGATTATGCTAGGTCCCTTCTTTGGGAAAATAAAAGATAAAATAATATTTTTAACGTTTTGCACTTTGCTAGAACAATTTTTTAAATTAGCGATATTTTATAAGAAAAATTTTTTTTTAATCATGACGATGGAGCCAGAAAATTAAATAGGACTTGTGCAGTCAATTTTATTTTAATATTTTGCCTTCAGAGCTCGGAACTAATATTTATTTAACAAATATATGCAAAAAAATAAATTTATTAATGGAAACATGAGTTATGTTCATAATCTGATTTTGTTCCAACTATTCTCGAACAAAAATTGCTTCGCGATCACGATCTACTTGTGGCCGCCTCAGAGGAAAGCTTCAATTGTATTTCAAAAATAAAATTAGTATAAAATTCCAAAGAGACAGACCGGAAGAAGACTCACAATAGGAATTCCGAGATGAATGCAGTCTCAGGCAAGATGACACAGAAGTTAATCTCCTGGAACCAAATGGTTGCTGGGTTCACCATCTGGGTAGTGATTCTCGTTCTCGCATATCGGTGTGCGATGTTCGTTTCGACATGGAGAGCTTTGATTGTTGGTGGAGGCGGCGTATCCTGGGAAAAAATTAAATTTGTGTAAATTCTATAACTTAAATTTTACTATTTATGATCTTACTTTGATCTTTTAAAAAAATTTACTATGATACAATATTGGAAATTAGTCATTCCTTTTCAATAAAAATAAGTTTTCACAGTAAGACGTTATTAGGGTAACATTCAGAGCAGCCCAAAGTTGTCAATTTATGGGGCACAGATGTCCCCCTGAGCCGAGGTTCTAAATGCCCCCTCACTTGAACCTGTTTTTGGTTGAAACCTAACCTATTTTATTAATACTTTGGAAAAAAAATATTTTTTTTTTTAGTATTTATTATGGTAAAAGCTTTTTTTTTTTCCAGAAAATTGATTTCCATTTATTTGAACTTATCTTTTGAGAAATTTCTCTTCCATTTGTTTTAAATTCAACGAAGTTAAAATTTGAGTAGAATTTGAAAGAATTTTATTCTAAATTCTTTTGTAGAATATATATATATGTCCAGCATAACTTTTCTCAAATTTCTACCAATCTTTAAATAAACCTAGCATGAAGTTCGAACGGCTTTTAATCGAAGTGTATTGGTATTCGTATATTTGGTAGAGCAAAAAACTTCGTGAAAAAGAAGTATTTTAGAATATTTAGAGAATAATTTAAATTTTAAGGAAAAATTATTCCCATTCCATTAAATTTAGCAAATACTTATTCTCATTTATATATATATATATATATTTTTTTTTTTTTTTTTTCAAAAATCAATCAAAAATTTTCGTAAAAAATTGTATTTTATTTTTATTAGAAATGTTTAGAAATCCCTCCGATTTTCTTGAAAATTTATAATCCACACTGAAATAATATTGTCATTAACGGATTGTCCATTTCTATTGTTAGGCGTCCCGCATTCCAACTTAAGATATTTGGTCACCTTGTCCCTTGGTGCAGAGCTTGAGATCTGGCTTCACGGACGGATCAGTTCCCGACCTGAGCAGCAAAAATTTATTTATATCATATTGACCACCAATTAATATAAATAAATAAGGACGGAGTCTAAATGGCTTTACATACCCAAAAAGACAAAAAAAAAAAAATATCTGGTCACTATAATTTATGAGATGTTTCGAAATGGAAATATCAGAGCATTCTGTTTCTACAAAATTAATTATCTATTTATAAATTTATTTTGAATATTTATAATTATATTCTTTTAATAAAAATTCTAAAAAAATAATAGTTTTAAATTATTTAATCTGATTCTATTTTTGTAATAATATTTAAAAAAATCCATTAAATAAAATATTCATATGGGTTCGGATTCGATTTTATTTATTTATTTAAACTAATTGGATAGTATAAATATGCCTGGGTAAAGTATTGTAAATAATATAATTGTGATTATTTAAAGTCTATATGGCCTAGATGTCAAAAAGACTTTAAATATATATATTATGTTCTGGAAGGTTTCCGCGGTTAGATTTATGTGGAATAATGTTTTATTTGTTAATATATATATATTTATAAACAAATTTGATAGTCTAAGTTAAATTTCATTATGAAAATAATTTATCTTAATACATAAAATTAACGTTACGTAATAGACGACCAAGCTAGGCTAGAGCTCAGACCACAAGAATTATTTTTTTTTTTTAAGTCTTTTTCGGCATCTGAGGCCAGTCCTTATTTATTTAAATTAATTGGTAGCCAATAAAATTTAAATAAAGGACGGGAAACGAACCACTGACCTTTGGTACGTGAAGCCAGACCTCTAGCTCTGCACCAAGGGAGGGAGGCCCGCAAGAATTATAATTTTTAATGAACATGTAAACTTTATTCATTATTTTTTTAAAATTTTCTGACCACCAAATACACTAGGTACGCCCCTGGGCGGCAATGCAACGCACAATACCAGATGTTTTATTTTTTAATTCATGACCTATACGCTGGACAAGATGGAAATTTTCAAATTTTCTTTTTTTTTTTCTATACCAATAATTGCTTAACTTTTTGGCATTAAGTAACGGTAATTATAGAAAATTACATATCGGTAGCAAAAAATTTTTTGTTTTGAAAAAAATAAAATTCGTTATATTATAATATATTTTGTCATTATTTTATTCACTTCGTCGCGTACCGGTTCTTGATGTTACCGGCTCGGCCAATCCGATACATATTCGGGTATTACAATTTGGAAACCGTTGTACCAATATATTTATAAAATATTCTCACTTCTTATGTTTTATTTATTTTATTTTTATTTTTTGTTTTTAGAAAATTTCAATTATTTAAAGACCATAATGACAAAAAATAAGACTTGAAAAATTATATATGGCACAAATATTTAAAATTTCTGGGCCAACTGAGTAAAACTTTGGTCTAATACTTTCAATTCGAAAAATCGAAAAAATCAAAATCACATAAATGAGATGGCTGGTTACGCAGTTTTTTCATAAAGAAAATAAAAAAGAATTTAATAAGTCAAGATGTCACTCACCGGAACAGGCAGTTCATCTATATCAAAGACATTCATTAAAGCTAAAAAAACAAAATAAAGAAAAATTAATAACTTTAGAGAGAAAAGTTTTTATTTGAATGTACTAACCAACTTTTTCACTTAATTCCTCTTCCATTTTCTTTTTTTCTAAAGAGATACGTTCATACTCGTCCGCTATTTAAGGAGAAATAAAATATATATAATTAATACTGTCTATAAATACGATTGATAATCTGATAACTATATTTAAAATATAAATAAAAGATTAAAGTATTAGGTGTGTAAATTAATTCATCTGGCGATCATTTGCTGAACTATGTATTATAATTTTCTAACATGTTTATTTTTTAGTTTTGACAACTGGCAATGCCGCCCGACTAGAATATGTTATCAAAATATAATTACTTTAGACTATAAATTAAATTTTTCAATAATTAAAAAAAAATCGCCCTCTCCCTTGGTGCAGAGATAGAGATATGGCTTCGTGTACCAAAGGTCAGTGGAAAAGACTTAAAAAAATTTTTTTAGGGGGTCCAGTCCCCCCCCCCCCCTTCAAATGACGCCCAAGTATATTTATTTAAAATTATTGCCTTTTTTGTTTAAATTT
Source organism: Anisolabis maritima (assembly GCA_010014785.2). Lineage (NCBI taxonomy): Eukaryota > Metazoa > Arthropoda > Insecta > Dermaptera > Anisolabididae > Anisolabis > Anisolabis maritima. The sequence goes on along the minus strand of JAAAKE020094133.1, from coordinate 2,790 downwards.
ATAGACATTAAGTTGCCTACTTTGTATCCCTGAAAGGTGCTAATTGTTTAGATTTTAGGAATGAAAGAAACAACATAGACAACTATGTTGCAACTAGAATTGACAAAATAAAAACAGACAAAATAATTAAATTAAATTGATCCTAGGTCTGTTTTTTTTTTTTTTTTTTTTTTTTTTTTCTTTACAAATATAAGTGCAGTAGAAACTCGAGTATATAGGATAATTAAAAATTTGGATATTCAAATACAAATAAAAAATAAATAAAAAAAATAAAATAAATGGTATAAAATGCTGGTGTCCTCGCGTTCGAATAATCTAGTTCTACTGTATCAAAGTTGAATTGATATATTTAGTATCAGTAGAGGATCACGGTCCCAGAGAGAGATTACTTGGACTGTATGAATTCTGAGAGATGGAGGAATAAGATTCTGGGGAGTCCCCGTCTAATTAAACCTATTCTAACAACGCTACTAAAATTTTTATAAACACTTTACCTGCAACTTGGAACAGCCTAGGAAAAAGATATCAGGCGATCACTTTGAACTTAAATTCACGTTTAGTTCTCATGGACAATAATGTTTCTATGAAGATGTCAAGAACAGAAGAAAAAGAAGTCATCTTCGGCATTGACCTTGCTCCTACATAAACACTTGCTTATAAACAAACCACCAATATAAAGATACAACATTTATGCCCTAGCGGCTAGGATCTTGCCCATGCGTATTTAAAATAATAGTGGTTTTGTCAATCTGCGCATGCGTCTGGGAGTTTAATTCTGTTCAATTTCTTGCATTAAAATAATAAGATCACTTTTATTTCAAATCGTTTCTTTCCGTTTTAAACTTTTGACACTTTGCAAATGTGCAGCTCACTTCATGAGAAATCAAATGTCTTTAAAAAGGTCAAGACCTTCCAAATATTATAAAATATTTCCTTTAAATAATAGCCAGTAAATACAAAAATTTTATTATTAAATTAAAATTTATTCCTTTATTTGTTGAATTATAAAAAGAAATCAAATGAATCTGATATCATTTGTATCTTAATGAAGATAAGTGCAATTTAATTGAGAACTCATTATTTGCTCATGTTTTAGAGCTAGTGACATGCATGCTAGCATGAAGCCAGCGACCGATTTCTAAATGGCAACATCGCATTGCCAACCATGTTTAAAAACAGAGAGAAAATAATTAATATCTCCGTTATTATTGGGTTAATTAAAGCGAAATTTGATGGGAATAAAGATAATGAGATGGGGAATGTAATTATACATAGGTAAATAATAATAATAAGTGAAATATAATAACACAAGGACAGGTTATAATTAATTTATAATTCTTTAAATAAGTGTGCCCTAATGAAAATGGTGAAGACGACCCTCCCGAGGTAGGATCGCCATTTTTTCCTTCTATAATATGCTGGTCATTTTCTTTTTTCAAATGGCGTCAGGCCGTGCGACGGACTGGACTATTCTTTTTCTCATTCGTATCACTTTATTTGACAGCCTCGTAGGGGGAAGACAAAAGGAGAAAAACACAAAAATCTAAAAACCAACAAAAGTAAAGAGGATTCCAGACTATTTTAGGGTGGATTACATTTCAAATATCATATTATTAAAACAGGGATTTTTGGCTCTCCCCGGGGACCACGCGAATTTTGAAGAAAGCCTTGGAAAAAATTTTTGAATCCAAAAAGCCCTGAGACTTTTTAAAGGGTTTATAATAAAAATCTGGTATGATAAAGAGCACTTCATATAACTTTCTCTTACCTGATTAGGCAAGAGAATGTAATGTGATCTGTTTTCACACCAGAATTTTTATGTCTGTATATCTTCTCTCTATCTAATTTAAATAAGAGTATATAAAATTTCTGATAATAAGGAAAATTTAATGAAAAATTCCAAAAAAATTTTCGAAAAGCGATCTGCACCTTGAAACCCAGTTCGGATGGATAAATTTGCAATAAAGGTCCTAAGAGAGAGCAAATAAACGCGAATTTTCTTCTCCTCCTGGAGCTTTTCTAGAAATAACTTACTTTGGAGCCAGATTTTTTGAAATTGCCGCACATCTCACAACAACAAACTTGATTAATGTGCTGTAACACCAGATTTTTCTCGTTGGGTAGCCTTTCCCTAATTCATCTCTTAATATCATATAACAATGTACAGCCAATATATTCAATATCGTTAGTGTATTTTAAGAGAAATTAACAAAAACGTACAAAACGAGCCCTAAACTATTTAAAAGGATAAGAGTTAAAACATTTCAAAAATCAAATAATTGATATATGAATTTTGATCAAAATCATTAGATCAAATTTTCAGAAAAAATTGAAAAAACAAAAAAGTACATTAATAAAATACTATTATCAAAATTATTCAAAAGCGTCGAGGTCTGAATCTAGGGCCTCGTACGTTTTTGAGAAATCTTGTTCACACATCGACCCACAGACAGAACCATTTTTAAGACTCAGGGATCCTCAAGACGTGTATTTCCGTTGAAATCTCGACATCAATTTTTTTTGTGATCCCATTACTTTCTCACTATATATAGGCAAGAGAAAGTAAAAAATAATATTCTCATCCCTTGTTTGCATTGTTTGTTTTCTTTATTTACATACCTCCAGCCAGCAAAATGCAATATATAATTGTTTATATAAAAAAGTATATTGAAAACATGGATATATAAAAAGTGTGCATTTCGAACTATTTCAATTTTCTTCTAAAATTATTTTTTTGTAAATTTATTATAACCTTTTCTAATTATATATCGCAATCACCAAGGCCATTTT